>RJWM01002530.1:0-69570 GCA_004363535.1 Dasyprocta punctata | reverse complement strand
GCTTTGTCTACAAGCAACTAGATTCATTTATGGTCCCTTGTTGTTTTTAAGGTGTCTCTCATTAGTTGATCACCAACCACAGTCTTTTCTTCAAGATGTGACACTCTGTCCTCACAATGGTCAATTCTGCTACCTATAATTTCAATAAAATTTTTAACCTCCTGTGTTATTGTTTAGAACTTTTTTATGGACTCTAATTCTTTTTTGTGCTGGGAATTCATGGCTTGCATCTTTCTCCTTGGCTCCTCTAGTGTTTCTTTTTTTAAGTAGTATCTTTTCCTCTAGACTCGCTGATCATCTTTTATTAGGATCATTATCTCTTTGTCTCTGCTTGCTTTCTTTCTTTTATCTCTGCTTTAAATTTACCAAATGTCTTATTGATGTTTTGTTAGGTCCACTGTTACCATTTCAGATATTTTGGCTATGTGGCTTTTGATTACCCCCTGCCCCCTGAATTGCTTTGGGGGAGCTGGGAGCTTTTGGAGGCATTTTGTTCCCTTGTTTTCTCATTTTCTATTTTGTTATTTGTTTTCTGTGCCAAGGTTTGCAGATTGCTTATGGTGAGTAGCTTTATTGCTAGTATCAAGACCTCCTTAGGTAATGTATAATTTTCAGAGATGTCCTTTAGGTGTACCTAGCTATTGGCCCTTGGGTCTGTCCTAGGATCCAACCACATGTTTATTTGGCAGGGGAGGTTGCAGTCTATTTGACACAGTAACAGTTATTTGAGAATGGGCTACAGTATTGTTTATGACCTTCAGGCAATCTACATATTGACATACAGAGAAAACCAATTGATAGTAACAACTGTGTCTCCTTGGTGAAAATAGTAAGATTAGCAATAACAATAGCATCAAATGCAAGCTGGATAATGACAAACTGTAATAACTACCACTGTACCACTTTAACCATAAAAACAAGATATACAGCTATAGTATATACTGTAAGACAAAGCAGGCATTGATACATTAAATATCTACCCCATGAGCAATTTTACCTCCAGTAACAATGCAATGATATTCAAACATAGTAAGTTAGAATTAACTACCTACAGATTTATAAGGGTTAATGGTAATACTAGTAAGATAAAGATATTGCAGAGAATGGGAGTGTTATAGTATGGTCGTTCGGATGGCTCCCACTAAAGCCTCGTGTAATCATGGACGCAGCTGAGACTGGCATTTATGATTGGTTTGTTGTCTGGCGCCAGGATTGGTGATGTGAGTGTTACACCCACCCAGTGGTGGAACTGACATACAGTGTAAGGGCGAGAGGAAGGCATGTCCTCCCTCTCTTGCCAGTTGCCTTGCTGTTGTGGCAGCCATGAATGGCGGCCCGCCATGCCACACTGCCTTGGAGCCAACTGAGTATGGACTGAAACCCCCAAGCACTGTAAGAAATAAATCTTTTTCTCCCTAAATTTTGGGTGTCAGGTATTCTGTCTCAGCAACGAGTGAAAAGTAACTAAGACAGGGAGCATGGAAAAAGAACAATATGAGAAATGAAGCAATAGAAGATGGGAAGAAAGTGCTAAAATTTCAATGAAGGATTCTATTAAGAAGTAAAAGAAAATTAGTAATATTACATAAGAGTAACAGAAAAACAGAAACAAAGAAAAGGGTAAATGATAAGGAATGGAAACTAAACTGGAGGAAAAAAGGAAAAATAATAAGGAAACAAATTGATAGTGAGGAGGGGAGAAGAGAAAATGAATCTAAACAAACTAATAAAAGAGTAATATTTTAAAGGGGAAACAAGAAAATAGGTGATAAAATTCCAAACTCCATTAAAAAAATTACTAATGGCAGGAAGATGGAAAAGAAATGGGTCAAAGGAAGAAAAAAAATTCCTAGGTATTTCCAAATGAGTTTTTTACCCCCAGAACCTGCAGACTTTAACCCAAAAAGTCACATTCCTCTCTGCCTCTATACGACCTGTGGGTTTGTATGGTTACCTCTCTGTTTGAGCCCCCCCACCATCTGTTAACCTGTGTGTGGCAACTGTCCAAGCCCAGGGATGGTTTGGGGTGAAGGATTCTGGGTAAAGATGCAAGTGGGCTTGAGGTGCTCAGTGTAGGTTTGGCAGATTGGGCTGTAAGCCAGATGGAGAGTATGGTGGTCATGAGACTAGCTCAAAATACTAGATGGAGGCTTGTGCAGGCCCAGGTCACCCAGCAGAGATTCCAGTGTGCCTCAAACTGATGTGGGGAAATTCTGGTGGGCCCAGGGATGACGCCAGGTACTACGTGGAGACTCACATGGGCCCAGGGAACAGGCAAGTCAGGGGAGCCTGGGACTAATGCTGAGTGCCAGACAGACTCTGAAGTGCATGGGACTGGCCTAATGCACTGGGCAGTAATTCCAGGAGTTCTGGGCCACTCAGTTGAGACCCACTGTGTTCCAGGACAAAATGGAGTCTCCAATGTGCCTGGGGAGCAGAAAGGGCACCTAGCACTGAGTGGGGACTCTAGCAGGGCTAGGGTACAAGGCAGAGACTCACATGGATTTTGGGTACCCAGTGGAGACCCAGGCTGCCCAGGACCAGTACTGGACACCAGATGGAGTCAATAGCGAGTCTAGGGAAGATGCAGGCCAGTGAGCACTGGGTGGAGACTCAAGTGATCTCAGGGTGCCAAGCATAGTCTCCATGGGTCCAGTCAACTTTTGGTGCCAGATGGGGATCCTGGTGGACATGGTACCAACTTGAGGCAGCTGGTAGTGGTTCAGGTGGGCCCAGGACACTTAGTGGGGATTCAGATTGGCCCTGTACTGATGCAGGGTGCCAGATGATGACTCAGGCAGGCACAAGCAGCTGGGAGGACTCAGATCACCATTCACTTGTTTATTCTCTCATAGCCCAAAGTCCAGTGGATGGGGAGTTAGTTCCCCTGTCCTTGGTGTGCTGGGCAGGATGCTGCAGGTTTGCAGATTATTAAATGTTTGGAGAGGTGATGATGGGGAAAAGGGACTCATATACCCAGAATCTATCCTGGGTAGCTAGTCTCTGCGGCATCCCTTGGCTCCCTCCAGCTATTTGAGAAGTTTCTCCAGACGGCTGCTCACAGGATGAGGGTGGGGGCCATGCAGGACAGCTTCCTCTAAGCAGATGTTTAGTTTGATTGACATGTATTTTCTTTCAAATTGATTTTCTGTATCAGGATGTAAGTCCCTCAGCAGCTTCCAGTTACCTGGGTTTTTAGTTGATCTTCCCTGAGTATCTCTGATGTGCCACCTCCTCTAATCAGCCATGCTGGATCAGTCGGGAGGGGCTTTTAAAAGGTGACTGGATCATGAAGGCATGACACTGATGGGTGGACAGTGTACTACTGATGAATTTATAACTAAATAAAATGTCAGGAAGTAGAGTCTAGTTGGAGAAGGCAGGTCACTGGGGGTGTGGTCTGGAAGGGTGTTATTTCCTTCTCCAGCTCATCCTTTTGTTCTCTCTGTTTCTGGACCACAATGTAGTCAATGAGAAGCTATCTCTGCCATGCCCCTCTGAGACGCCATCCTGCCATGGGGCCAGCTGACTATGGACTGAATCAGAAGCCAAAACAAATCTGTTCTTCCTTAAAATGTGAGTGTTAGCTATTTTGTCCCAGCAAGGAGGAAAGCGATTAAGCCAGTTCAACTAAATTTATAACAAATTTGAAAACTTAGGAGAAATGGAAAATTTTTAGCTAAATACAAATCACCAAAATGCATCCCAAAGATTTAAATAGATTGCGTACCACAGAAGACACTGAAAAAGTGATTGTAGGTTTACCCAAGTAAAAGGGCACCAAAACCTTTTCAAAATCTTTTCCTGGGTGAGTTTTCATCTCACCTTTAAAGGACAGATAATTTTAAGGGTATTAAGGTATTACAGACCAGAACAAAAGAAGAAATATTCGGTAATACTTTTACATGAAAAGAATAGAAAAATACAAAATGATTACAATCTGACTCATGAATCCTGAAATATTATTCTAAATAAAATATTGACAAGTAATCCAGTGATCTAACAATATATTAAAATAATAATGTATTGTGACCAATAGGTTTATTTCAGTAATGTAATAGTAGTTACATTAACATTTTACCAAAAACTTAAATGACAGTCTGGTGTAGTGGCCTATACCTTTAATATTTGCTATTTGGGAGGCTAAAGCAGGAAGTCCACAAGTTCTAGGCCAACCTGGGCAATTTACGGGGATCCTGTCTCAAAATAAAATTTTAAAACAGCCATCTATGCTGTAGCTCAGTGGTAGAGCAACTGCGACATAAGACCCCTAGGTTCAATGCTCAACTCCAAAAAAGAAAGAAAAAAAAAAGCTTAAAAAAAGGCTAGGGGTGCTGAAAGTTATGACGCATGACCATAATCCCAGCACTTGGGAGACCAAACAGGAGGCCTGTCATGAGATCGAGGCCAACTTGGGCTACACAGTGAGTTCAAGGCCAACCCTGGACTACATAGCACGATCCTGTCTCAAAAAACAAAATTAAATAAATAAATAAATGCTAAAGGTACATCTCAATGGCATAGTGCTTGCTTAATATACATGTGTACCATGGTTTGATCCCCAACAATGCAAAAACAACAACAATAAATGAAAAACAAAACCTATATGGATCAAGAGATGTTGAAAAAGCATTTAATAAAATACGGCAACCACTACTGTCTTTTTGAAATCTCTTCAATAAATGTGGAAACTATTTAAGTATAATAGACTATTTAACAAACATCAATAGGAATGATGGAAAAATACAGAAAACAATTAAAAATCAGTTTTAGGGTGAGTACCAATTTTTATTTAGCTCTGTTTTTGAGTTTCTAGCAAATGCAACAAGAAAACGAAATACTTAGTGTAACCAATGAGAAGATGTAAGGAACATGACATTTGTTATGTCAAATATGCAATGATATCACAATATTGGTAGTGGAGGCAAGGAGCTTTTTAAAAACTGTTTTAGAGAACAACACCCAAAAAAGCTAATTGGTTTTAACCAAAAACAAATGGGCAGATTACCACAGCTACAGTGACAAGTAAGATGGGGAAAATTACCATAAAGAGACACCACAGAGTTGCTAATCAGATGTGATTATCTCCAGCAAACAGCTAAGTTTTGCTCACAAGCCACATACTCTACCTTCAAGAAACATAGATTCTGCAGGACCTCTGTTAAAACACTGCACTCTTTCAGCCTGCATCAAATTAAACCTGAACTTACTATTCAGTGAATGACTTAAACTCAACATAGTCTTACATTCATCTGAGTATCCAAGATCAAGACCTTATACCTGTTGTATGTGTCTTATAAAGTTAAGGGTTTCTGTATAAATAAACTGAATTCAAAAGACAGTATCTGTCAGCTGACCTGTTCACTTCCCTTTAGTCTACTATAAGGTGCTTGTGATAGAAGAAAAGATGAAACTAAGATAAAATTTATCAAAACTAATAAGAGGATTTAGTGAGATAGCTAAACATAAGCTAAATATTTAAAAATCAGTAATCATTTCTATTCTAGCAAAAAGCATTTAAGCATGGAAAGAGGAAAAATATTCCACTCATAACAGAAAAAAACTGTTAATATTTTAGTAATAAAAGTATCAAGAAAGGAACAGAATATAAGAAAAGGACAGATCTAAATCAAAGACATAAAATAGCATCAGAACGAATGGAAATAATTTGCCATTTTATAGAAAAAAGGACTAGATAATAAAAATGTAAAATATAAACTTAATGTAATTCTAACCAGAATCCTAATACAATTGGAAAATTAGTGAGTAAACGTGATCTTAATATGTGTATGCAGGAGAAAGTGCCAAAAGAATAGCCTCCCAAAATTTTAAGCTAATGTAATCAAATCAATATGATCTTCATAAGGAAAGACACAAATATATGAAATAGAATAATCAATAAAGAGACTCTAACATACACAATGTTTAACAGTTGACAAAGATGCTTGTTCAATTCATAGAGAAAAGTAGGAATTATTTAATGTGTTATTTAAGACTGCTTACCCATCTTTGAAATAGCAATCTTAAGCAGGACTAGAAATCCTGAAGTTATATAAGAAGTTGCACTAAATATGAAAAGTGTACAAAAAAAGTAGATAGCTACATCATCAGCAAAGTCAAAGAATATACATTTGGGAAAGATATCTTAACAATAACAACAGATAAAAAGACAGTATCTAGCCAGGCATGGTGGTGCACGCCTGTAATCCCAGCACTCTGGTGGCTGAGGCAAGAGTGAGTTCGAGATCAGTCTGGGCTACCAAGTGTGTTCAAGGCCAGTTCAAACTGCACAGTGAGATCCTGACTCAAAAAAAAAAGACAATATCTAAAATATAAAAGTATTACAAATTAAGAAAAACATAAATGACCCGTAGGAAAATTGGCAGATGATAGGAACAAGCAACTCAAAGAAGAGTAAATTTAATCTGACAAAAAGAAACAAGATAGCCATTCGCAGATCGGGGTTACAGAGAACAATGGCTGCAACAGCAAACAAGCCCAGTCTGGGAATCAGCACCATGCACAGGCCGTAGCCGGACTGGTAACAGGTGCGTGGGCTGGCAAGTAAAGGGTAGCAATCCCCCGACCCCCCACCCCATAGCGACCAGCTTATCCAGAGAAACACAGGCTGTGATGATAGCTATGGAGGTGAAATGCACCTGGATGCCTGGGGTGCTTTGGTGTTTCACTAACATTGTATGTCTAGGGCCAGTGGTCTGATCATAGGCTCAGAGGATATCCCTAAGCAGTGTGTCATCTAAGGGGGGTCTCCTTCTGAAGGTTGCAGTCATTGTTGATTCTCTATGGTCTTGTTTTGAGGTCCCATATCGTTTCCATTGTTTTGTTTTGTCTCTTTCGTTTTGTTTGATTATCTTAAATCCCATGGCAGGAGAAGCTATTTCAAGGATAGCAAAATATATTATGGTAGCAATTTTGGATTTACTATTAGCTTGTTTTGAAGTCCTTTATTGCATTCATTGTTTTGTTTTTATTGTTTCTATTCTATTCTGTTCTGTTTGATTTTTACTATGTTCGAAGTTATCTACAGCTATTTTGAAGACATCAAAAGGCATTATGGTAACTACTGTTGATTTCATAAGGTTTTGAAATCCTGTGTCTCTTTAAAAAAAGAAACAAGATACAATACTAAAATTCACTAGACTAGTATCCAAGGACCTATACCCTCTAGGTTGTCAAACTGTAAAAGAATCATAATATCTTTTGTTTACAAGAATATGAAGAAAAAATAATCTCATATAGTACATACAAAAGCAAAAGCTAAGGTATAACAGTCTGCTTTTTTAAATATGGCAAATTTATCAACATAGATATTCATACATAAATATTCATACATATATATCTATACATCTATAAGTTAAAAGCAACAGTATATAAGGGCATATGTACAATAATATACATTTTAGTAGTAGAAATCTGAAAGAAAGTGAATATTTATTGATAGGAGAATTGATTGGATATATTATTGTGTATCCATGAAATAATTTCTAGCCTTATAAAAAAATAAGACCCACACCAACAGACTTTGATAGGTTTCTATGAGATAGTGTTGAGTTAAAAAACTTAAGTGAATTAAGGTTTATGTAAGATTCTAGTTTTGAAAAAAAAATAACTACAACATCCCCAAGCCCACAGAAGTGTGTGTGTGTGTGTGTGTGTGTGTGCGCGCCATACCTACGAAAATACAGAAAAATACAGAAGGATGCATATTAGTTTGGTAATATGTAGGGATGGTATGAAATGACAGAAATAGGAACCAAACCGAAAAAAGATAGGGGACAATAAAACTAACCACTATAAAAAATTAATTTAGCAAGTATGCTTATTTATTTAGATATGAACATAACTGTATAATGATATTAAACTAAAGTTTGAAAAGATACAGTAAAAACCTCAATACAGAACATGATCTCTGCTGATTATAAAAAGAGAAAATCAAAATTATCTTGGTGGTAGGATTAGGGGTTATGTTTATTTTTTATATGTATCTGTATTTTCTATAATGAGAATTGTTATTTCATTATAATGAAATAAAAATAAATGTTTCTTCTGAAACATTATGCTGAATAATTGAGTTCATTTTGGAAAATCAAGAGAAGGAAACAGGGTTAAATACACCTTTCCTTCAGGATCTGTACAATAAGAAATACATAAAATAGAATGCATTAGCCCTCACCCACTGGAAAGTTACTCACCTAAAGCAAGAAACTAAGTGGCTATTTCAAGGAGGCTATCTGATGCAGCAAATGGGCTATTTTTCCTCCCTACCTGACACTTTAATGACTTAAGTAAATCAGAAAGCCATTTACAACACTCTCAATTTTCCAAGGATCTGCGAGAGTCTTTACTTCTTGTTCCCTCCCTCTGGCTTCAGGGTATTTCACTGATCAGGAATAGCTACAAACTGCGGGGGTGGAGAGGGGCTGGGAGGGTACAAATGAAATTAATTCAAGTTAATTTGGTGTTTTATTAGCAACTGTAATAAAAAGTTTGATAAGTGTGATGGTCAAAACTCATGATAGGGCCAGGGATTATTTAGTTCAGTGGTGTAAGAGCCCTGCCTGGCAGGCACAAAGTTGTGAGTTCGACCTCTGGTACCAAAAAAAAAAAAAAAAAAAACCTCATGATAAAATATGAGTTACAGGACTCTTAAATTTCATTTAAGTAAACTTGCCTTCAAAGAAACATGATTTGCTTTCATATACTTTAATGAATTAGATGCTTGTTAGTTTTGAAAAACTCAGGACTTGTAACTTGTGATATTTTTTTCTCCCCTCATTTTACTTTTCACTTTAAGACAAAAGCATAAAAACATGAGAACAATGCCCTTCAACATGAAGAACTCACATCCTTAGTGGAGTAGTAGTATCGTAACGCAAAGATGCGTGGGAGAAGTTTTCTGGCACCTAGTATGCTCCCTAGAGCAACTTCAGGAGGGTAGCAACTTTTCAAGGGAAAACATATGCCTTGGCTGTATAACCACAAAGATTGGCTGAAAAGTATTTATCAGGGCTTAACAAAGTCCATACTTCCACGTGCAATATTTCCCTGTTTCAGTGCACCCTCATAGACTTTTATCCCTTGGGAAACCCCAGAGTAGAAGTGTTATATAACCAAGGCATTCAGAGCACACCATCTTTTGTGATCAAATAGATAAAACAGTCTGAATAGCAATGGCGATAAACAAAAAAACAATTTTCTCTTACTTAAAGACCACGATAGCTCCCGGGCATGGAGGACAGGCCAAGAGGAAGATCTGCAATTGAAAGATTAAGAATGGTTAGCAGGAGAAATGCTAGACACAGACAGTGTGACTTTAATAATAGCATACAAACAACAACAAACCTCCCAAAACTCTAACATGAAATTGCTATGTTTTATGTATCGGTTAAAAATAAAGAGGAAGCAGGTGGCTTCCCAAAGTACATGTTCGTGTTTACAACACATGTATGTATGAGAGAGGGGAGGGGAGAGTGTGACAGGAAGAGACAAGACTCAATTTTTCAATGCTTCAAATTCAGTATGGCAATCATAAAAGCTTTTAACTGAGGGCAGTTAAAAATAGGTTCTGAGCCTGAAACACACACACACACACACACACACACACACACACACGCCATCTGGTTTGCCTCCCAAGGGGGAAAGTGGGTTTATCAATACCCAGCACTGCCAAATTTAGCAATAAAAACACAGGCCGCTAAGTTAAATTTGAATTCCAAATAAACAATGAATAATATTTCGGTATAAGTAGGTTTTAAATAGCACATATAGCATGCTTATACTAAAACATTGTTCATTGTTTATTTGGAATTCAGATTTAACTAGGCATCCTGTATTTCATCTGGCAATCCTATCAAACTGCCACCCCCAGGTTCCAAAGCTAAATTTGGTTTGATTCTTTTGTTTCTAAGCATGTCTAGGCAGTTTTTACTCTTCTATTTTCTTCTCAGGTAAAACCAAACAGAAAGAATCGTGTCCTACGCAATCAGTCAGTTTCTTGATATTTTGTGTGACCTAGGGCTAGGCAACATCTTTCAAAAACCTGCAACTATGTGACCTTCAACTATACAGTGATTCTCAAATATTATCAAATCCACTTCAAAATGTGCTAAACATACAAATTTCTGGGCTCTCTCATTAAGAAGTTGGACCTCACAAATCTGAGATCCCAGGAACCAGTCTGTTTAAAAAAAAAAGCCCCAGAAGTCTGACTACTCCTGGTAACCTGACACACTGCATATTTGATCTTTCAACTATGACAGGGGTCAAAGACATTCAGCAGGACTAAGGATTGACAAAAGAATGAAACTCATGTTTGTGAGGTTCATTTGCCTACAGTGACAGTGTTGTGGTTTAGAAATTAGGACACTGACATGTGTCCCTAATTTTGTTGAGAGCTTGGATGAATACAGATTATTTGCATTATGGACCTGTTGGCTTTGTCACGTGTATGCTCTTTAGCATTTGGCTCCTCAGTTCTGAGGCTACATTTAGAAGAAAAGGGTACTACCAGGAAAATCACTGTAAGGAAATACACATGCTTGGCAGATTGAATCTCTGCCAAGAAGAAGAGAAAGAAGAATGGGAAAAACAAGTGTCTTGAAAAGAATACATCAGAAATCTATCACTTGTTCAATACTTCATTAAAGAACCCCTCCAAGGAAAGAACCAGCAAGAATAGCCTTTCCCCTGTGAATCAATTTGATTAAAAGTACAAAATCAATGATCATAGGTGTTCAATCATTTAAGGTAATTTGCCAAATCCAAATTACCTTAAAAACTGAAACTTTGTTTCTTCAAAGCTAATGTGGTAGCAAAACATGACTTGAATGGAGGTGATACTATTTGTGCCATATTTATTCTGCTTATGGTGAATGACCATATATTTTCCATAAAATAATAATAAAGCATTTGATTGTGAGGTTCTGCCCCAGCCCCCAGTCTTGAGAATACATGCTAAAAACTCTGTAACATATTATATTGTCTTTCTAAAATCCAAAAGATTTCTGAAATACATCAAACTCTACTGGTTTTAGATAAGGATTGTAGAGTTGGAAATTCAACATCCAAATTTTAGCTTTTCCCCACTCCCCATCCCACCCCTAAAGTGCAGCCTAAGACAGAAATAAACAAAGATAGTGTTCTCCACCCCAATCCAGCAGTAAAGTTACTCACCTTAGGCAAGGGACCAAGTGGCGGCTGCACATAGTTACCCAGCATCAGGCCCATCAAAGACTCTGAAGCTACAGTATACAGGGGAGAAAGGGGCCCCAACCACCTTGGAAAGGGCCTTGATACTTCTGGAATCCCAAAAGAGTCATGCCAGCAGTCTTCTTGAGTTTCTGGAATACCCCAGACACTTCCAACATGCTAAACACAGAAGCAAAAATGCAATACTGGGCCTCACAACTAAGGCTTACTTTTCTATATCCACAGCCAAGAAGAGATAAGCAGATTCTTGGGTGCTATTCTGATTTTTGTCTAAAATGTCCCCCAAAGTTTCATATGTTCAGAGATGGGGCATTTGGAAGATGACCAGGTGATAAACTCATCAGTGGATTACTCTACTGATGAGTTCATAGTTCAATGTGTTGTTTAGAGGTGGGATATGGTTGGAGGTAGGACACTTAGGGCATAAGCTCGCGGGTGTATTCTTGTCTCCAGTTCTTCCTTCTCTGTCATTCTTTCTCTGCTTCCTGCTTGCCATGGGATGAACAACTATCTTCCACCAGGCTCTTCCACTGTAATGTTTCTGCCTTGAAGCCTGCCAACTTTGGACTAAACCCACTGGAAACTATGAACGATGTTATACTATACTCCTTTAAATTGTTGGTACTAAATATCTTGTCCAGTAATGGGAAAGCTGACTAATACCTGCACCAATTTCCCTATAACTCCATTGGGCTGTTTTTGATCTTCCCTATCCAGAAGTCCAAGAACCTACTATAAAGAACAAGCATCTAGTTCCAATCTAGCCGACTGTCCTGTTATGCTCCATCAGTCATGGAGCTACCTTCTACTCTTGATGCTAAAGGAGTTTTCCAACAGTTACTTCCATGAGACCAAGTCATTCTAATCAGCACTCTGGCCATTCCCATCTTGCCTGCCTATTCCCATCATGAGGACAGAGGGTATTTTTCAACAATCTTTAAATCACATAGAGTAGATATGAAAATCCTAAATTCAACGTATTCCATTTCTATTAAGCCATGGCCTCCTTCAGCAACTTTAACAATTTATGATACTGACCCTCTCTGCTCTGTCATCGCAGGGTCACATCTCTAATCACTATTAGCCAGTGAAGCCTTGTGAAAATAGCATTTCGGATGCCCAAGTGCCCCCAGCCTTGGCATGGCATCCTTACTTTCTTCCTTGATTGGCTTCCAACTGCCTCCAAACTATGGTAGCATGTGTTTTTAGCCTAGTAGACAGAAAGCTAAACTACACTGTGGGCTGAAAACAGAGAAGGAAGAGAGGATATTTATAAGTACAAACAAGGAAAATAAGAAAACACCTGAGTCTATCCCAGCACCAACTTGGTATATTATATCCCTGCTAAAATCGCCCAGCTCAGCCCCTGAAGTAAAGGGCACAAGCAGGTGGCATACAGAGAAGAGCTATTGAAAAATGCTACTTCCCCATCACCTGGGAGGTAGACAGGAGTGTGTTATTAAACCCTATTGTACAGAAAAAGAAACTGAGGAAAAAAGTTTTGACAAGATTTCAGGTGAGAACCCAAGACCCCTAATTTCCAGTTCAATGCACTTTCCAAATCATACCCAACAAATATTAGGCCTCATGGGGGCTTATCTTCATACTTCAGCCCTGCCCTTTGACCACATGGCACACAGGGAGTCACCTCAATGGCCACCCACCTGTGCCACCAGATGGCTCATTAGGATGACTAATAAGATCCACTTTCTACCATAATACATGTCAAAACACAAACTCAATATAGCAGCAAATCACACTGATACACATGATGGTCAGTGTTTCACATTCTTCAAAGACAGGTTCATTTTAGTACCAACTTTTCTGATCCCTAAGTCTGGTGGGCACTTGAAATTCTTGACTGCTTACAAAACTGAGTTCTTTTTTGACTGATTATTCCAGAAAAATCCACAAGTTCCATTCAAATTCACCATTCTCTTAGCTTCCCCAGGAAAGATTCTTACAGTACTGCAAGGTTCTCTTGTTCAAATACTTGTACATCAGCTCCTTCCTAAGCACCCAATCGAGACATCAACTGCTATCCCAGTTCCTCCTCTACCTTTGAACTGCTCTGGTTCCCACCATCCCCCATCCCCAACCTCTCAGCCATCACTTGTCCTGCTTCCTATTCCTATCCCCAGTCATGTCAGCCCCTAGCTCACTGCCATCATTGTTTGGCCTCCCATTCACTTCTGCACTACCTCAACATTAGATTCAATAAAAGACCATTTTTACAGCAGGTAAAGAAGATAGTTTAGTATAAGAGATGCTTATACTAAGAGAAATGTAATTGTTAAGAGAGGTCAATCACTACAGACCACCCTAAAGGAGGGCTAGCCAAGCTATGCAGGAAAGGGGCACAAGAAAACTAAATGAAAGGAAAACACAGGGTGAGAGGTACAAGACAGTGGTGTCTAGACTGCCATACAATCTCCTCAGGCCTAGTAGACCTGCCTCAGTTCTCTTGATTCTACCTCTTAAGATGGCCCCAAGGCTTGTAGGGATTCCTAAGGACAAGTGTTTATGACCATTACTTACCATGAGGAAGACTAACCTCCTGGGCTACCCAAAGTCTGTCTCATGGCTCTATTTATGAATGTTCGTACCTTTGGCCCCTCATCAGCTCTCTCTAGACCACTGATAATCTCTTCACTGGTCAGCCACCTTGAGTTACATAAGAACTTATCTAAACTGTCATTCTGATATGTCACTTTCATATTTTCCGTGGTTTGCCTGGACCTACAGAAAAGCTCAAGTTCCTACACATAGCAGGCAAGGCTCCAGACTCCACCTATTCTCGCAGCATGGCAGCTTCATGCACTACAATAAACTGCATCCTGAACATACTTCAGGTTAATCAAATCCTTCTAAAACCACTAATAGCTTTATTTTATTCACCTGCATGGATATGCAATAGTGTGCTCAACCAATATCCTCTTGTCACACATGTAAGTTACACTTATGTTTCCAATTCCTTTGTTATTCCCTTAGTTCACATTCATAGGAGGTCTTAAAAGGGAATACAGTCACTCCTTGGTATCTGTAGGGGACTGGTTCCAAGACCTTTACAGATACCAAAATCTAAGCATGCTCAACTCCCTTCAATAAAATGTAATAGTATTTACACATCACACACATCACACACACATCCTCTCACATTCTAGGTTACTTACAATACCTAATGCAGTGCAAATCATATGTAAAAAGAATAATGCATTGTTTTAGGGGATAAAAAGTCCACACATATTAAATGCAATTATTTTTTGGAATATTTTAATTCCATAGTTGGTTGAACAAATGTTGGTTGAACATAGCTGATGGAACTCAAGGTTACAGGGGGCAGACTATATATATTTTAATGTTCTTGATCTCATAATGCCAAACTGTCCTCCAGATAAGTTACATGAATTGATACTCCCTCCAGAACATGTGAGATGGGTTTCCTGCTGCAAACTGGACAATAGATATCACTTAGTAATTATCATTTTTTATGGCAAAACATACCGCATATGCAAATTTATGGTTTTAATTTGCTTGTCTCAGATTACCAGCAGTGTTAAACTATTTTCTAACATGATTATTATCCAGTCATATTTTCGATTTTGTTTTGTTTTGTTTTATTTTGTGACAAGGTCTGCTATGTAGTCCATGCTGACATCAAACTTGTGGCAATCTTCCTGCCTCAGCCTTCCAAGTGCTGGGATTATAGGCATTCACCAACTCACCCAGCTGTCCAGCCATATTTCCTCATTTGGGATGTGACCACCTATGCACTTCATCTATTTTTCAAGTAGAACGTTAATTTTTTATTTAGGTGTAAGAGTTATATATTAATAACATTTAATATAGACTACATGACATTTATTACAAATATTTTTCCCAGGCTGTCGCTGTCACAGATCTTATGGTACTTTTTCTATGTACAAAACATTTTTGCGCAGCGCAGGCATGGATCAGGAAGCAATATGGACTGCCCTCTGGGGTCCTGATATGAGGACCTTGGAGGAGAACGAGTAGGACCCCTCGCGGGACCCCCGCCCGGCCCGCGCGGCACCGGCGAGCAGGCTTGGAATCGGGGACAAACACTAACCCCACCCCCACCCCCCTTAAGCAACCTGCTGTTTCGGAGGTCTGGCTGGATTAATAGCAACCAAGGAACATCAACCAACTTTTGTTTTGTGGATTTGGCCAGGCCTCTGGGCAGCAACCCAAGCATCTCTTTATAGCAGGCAATGTAGCAAGTATGGGGGATTCTCTTCTGTCTTGTCTTTTATTATTAATAAAATATTTTAAAAAAAAACATTTTTGTCTTTATGTAATCAGATGTATTTATCATTTCATTTATGGCTTCTATCTTTTATATACAGTAATGCTGTGAAAATCATTAACATCACTAGAATTATAAAAAGAGTTGTCTCTTTTTGTTTGTTTGTGGGTTTTTTTTTTGTGTGTGTGTGTGTGTTTTGTGTGTGTGTTTTTTTTTTACTTTTTTTGTGTTTTTTTTTTGGTTGCTTGTTTTTTCGTGTTTTTTGTTTTTGTTTTTTGTTTTTTCTGTCGGTACCAGGGATCGAACTCACAACCTCGCACTACCAGCCCCGAGAGTTGTTTCTTTCTTTCTTTTTCTTTCTTCCTTCTTTCCTTCCTTCCTTCCTTTCTTTTTTTTTTCCTGTAGTCCTAGGGATTAAAGTCAGAGCCTTTATACTGAGCTACATGCCCAGTCCATTTATTTTTTAAACTGTGAGATAGGGTCTAAATTGCCTAGCCTGAGCTCAAACTTGTGATCCTCCTGCCTCAGTCACCCAAAGTGCCATAATTACAGATGTGCATTTCCATGTTTGGCTTGTTTTCCTAATTTTTTCACAATATTAACTTTAAAATGTAAGTTCCCTACGTTAAGAAATTGTGTCACTGCTAATCCTATTCACTCTTCCAGAATGGTCTTCTCACCTTTCCTTTTTGCAGCTAGTTAATATTTGCCCTTCAAATGCAAACCTAAGCATAATTCTCCAGGAAACTGAGAAAAATAGGAAGAATGAGGGAACCATAAAATCACCATTAGGGAAACACTGCAGCAAGAGCTGTTCCAGGCAAGAACCACTGACAGATGCTGTAGTTAGTAATTGAAGTATTATAATTTTTGCATATAACATGTTTATTAATTAGATAGGAAAAACTAATTTTACAGTAATAAAAACTGACAGGTACTGCCTTAGCCAAGTGATTAACTGTGGCATCACACTAACAAGCCATATCATTCCTTAGTTCCTGATACAATGCATTTAAGAGCACATCATTTCCATGGTAATCTTGCTCAAATTGTGTAATCCTAATCTAATCAAGAATAAAATATCGGATAAACCCAAATTGGTGACATTCTCCAGAAAAACTGACAAGTACTCTCAAATTATCAGGGACATGAAAGAGAAAAGTTGATGAAGTATCATAAATTAGAGGAGACAGAACAACAAAATGCAACATGGGATCCTGGACTGGATAACAGAATAGAAAAAGGACATAAATGGAAACACTAATGGAACTTGAACAAAGTCTGTAGTTTAATTAATGATATTATACCAACATTAATACTGTTGATAATTATTCTATAATTATATTAGCTATTTACCTTAGGGGAAGTTGGGTGACGAGGATATAGGAACTCACTGTACTATCTTTGCAACCCTTCTATAAATTGAAGTCATTACAGAAAGCAAAGTTTTTGTTTGTTTGTTTGTTTTGTTTGTTTGTTTGCTTGTTTGTTTTTGTACTGGGAATCGAACTCCAAACCTTGCACTTGCCTAGCAGGTGCTATGCCACTGAGCGATATCCCCGGCCCAGAAACCAAAGTTTTGAACCAGCTGTAATGGCGCACACCTGTAATCCCAGCACTAAGGCAGGCAGATCACAAATTCAACCTAAGCCTTAGTGTACTAAGTGGCAGTTGGACAAGGGAAGTTGAGTCATACATCACAACGTAATGATGTAAGTATAGAATTAGAACAAGTGATGTCAAATGAATTCCAAGTTTAATATGAGCTATTGCTGATATAACCCACAGTAGGAAGAGATTTTCTAATGAAATCAGAATGATTATCTGCAACTTAGTGAGACTCTATCCCAAAATTTTAAAAAGCAAACAGCAAGCGTTTTTAAAACGTGCTGGTGTCTAATAAATTAAACTATCTGAAAACCTTAGAGCTAACTTTGATACCTCAAACACCACATGTAGTGAGTCCCCCAGTTCTGTCATCTTATCACTTCAACTTTTTCAATATAACTCTAATGTATTCTATCTTTTCCCAGTTCAGACCCTATCATTTTCTTAAACTGTTACAGCATTTCCTTTCTGACTGTCAGGTCTCCAGTGTCTCTCTTGCTTTACTACAGTTCATGTAGCACTGTCAGGTACCTATTCTTAAAATAGTACCCTGATCACGGTACACTCCTCCTTAAAAATTTTAGATGACAGATTTATTGTAGTCTTTATCAGAATCACAGTGAGTGTAGATAGTGACATACTGACTCTAAAATTCACATGGAATGGCTCCAAAGAGCCAAAATGACCTTGATTGAAAATAAGACCAAGTAAGAGGAGCCACAATACCTGATATTGAAATCTATCACAAAGCAACGGTAGTAAAGAAAGTGTGGTACTGACATAAAGATAGACATATCAATGAAGGGAACAGAATTAAGAGTCCAGAAATAAACCATGACACTGATTTTTAACATGGGTGCCAAGATCATTCAATGGTGGAAAGAATAGTCTCTTCAACAAACAATGCTGAAATGATTGGTTATCCACATGCAAAAGGATGAAGCTGGACACTACCTTACAACTGCAGGCAAAAGTTATTGCAAAATCAATCAAAGACCTAATTAGAAGAGCAAAACATATAAAACTTATCAAAGAAAACAAGTAAATTTTTATGGCCTTGGATTTGACAATGGATTTTAAAGTATAACATCAAAACACAAACTACAAAGCAGATTGTTTTTTTACTTTATCAAAATTAAACTCTTCCGTGCTTCAAGTATTATCAATAAAGTGAAAAGAATGCAAAAACTAATTTTGCCTATCATGTAACAATCTAGTATCGAAAAACATAAATGGCCCTTAAAACTCAACAAAAAAGACAACACAATTTTAAAGTAGGCTAAAGATTCAATTAGACATTTCTCCAAAGAAAATATAGAAATGGCCAAAATAAACATGAAAAGATGTTCGACATCATTAAATCAGGGACATGCAAATCAAATTCATAATGAGATAATCATTCATATTGACTAGCACGGCTAAAAATAAAAGGACCATTAAAAGTGTTAACAACAATGTGGAGAAATTGGAACCTTCCTACACTGTTGGTGGTGACATAAAATGGTGCCGCCACTTAGGAAAAGAGTCTAGTAATTCTCTAAGACATCAAGCATAGTTATCATTATGACCTAGCAATTCCACTACCATAATCAAGAGAAAGAAAAACCTATTTCCACCCAAATCTTATGCACAGATATTCACAGCACATTATTCGTAATAGGAAAAAGTTAAAAATAACTCAAATACTCATCACTGAATGGGTACACAATATGTGTTGTATATATACAATGGAATATTATTTGGCCTTTAAAAAGAGGGAGTACTCACACATGCTACCACATGACTGAACCTTGAAAACATTATACTATGTGGGAAAAGCTATATACTCAAAAAAGACTATATAATATAATGACTCCATTTATAGAAAATGTCTAGGATAGGCAAATCTATACAGACAAAGTCAGTTATCCATTACTTATGGCTGGAGATTGAGGAAGGGTAGGTGGTGGTGGTCACAGCTAATTGATATCAAGTTTCTTTTTAGTGTAATAAAAATGTTCCAAAATTGACTGTGGGGGGGATGACTGCACATACCTGTGAAAATACTAAAAGCAATTTGATTATACACTTTTAAATGAGTGATTTCCATGGTATGTAAATTTTATTTCAATAAAGCTATTTTTAAAAACCCACAAATTTTGGAAATCTCCTTACTATTTGGAGAATAAAGTCCAAAGTCCTTCGTTTGGCATTCAAGTCACACCCTCTGTCATCATCATCATTTGATCACCCAAATACTATTGCACACTTTTCTCTATCCAACCAAGGTAAATCAGCCACCATTATTCATCCATCCCTTGTAGCATCCTGTCTTTTTCCTTTTTCTCACTACTTTTTCTCCACAAGATTTAGTCCCCCAACTCATCTTGATGTGTTTATGTTCACCTTTTTCACAAGGACCAGTTCAACTATTCCTTCCTATGCCAACCCTTCCCTGTTCTCCAACCCTTACATAGTTAGAATCTCAAAACATTTACTAAGAATGCAGGTAAGTAGCTCCCCCATACAACGGACGCCTCTGACAGAAGAGAATCCTCCCCGAAACAACAACTGTACTTCTTTCTTCCCTTCTTGGTCATAGCAGCAATTCAGTGCTTCAGCCCCTCACCAAGTCCCTAAGAACAGTTCCAAACTGCCACCCTCTACTTCTCCTGAAACCCTGACCATGATGAAGAAAACATTGACATTACAATACTCCGAGGCCGCCGAGTACAGTTGTGTAGGTTGTACACTTCACAACCCTAGTGGCGCCATTCAATTATAGTCCATGTGAATGGCACCCCTTCCTAGGGTTGTGCAGTGCACAGCCATTCGTGGTGCCCGGGTTTGGAAACATACCTAGAATTTGGGAACAAAGCCAAAAAGATCACTCCATGAGAGAACCATTACAGTTATATGGTTGCTGAGTAAAACAATTTCCAAATCTTATCAAGAAGATAAAAAAGAAACTAAGGAGAACCACACAGTCACAGTAAACAAACAGTTTTCACATGGAATTAGAAAACAGGAACATCCAAGAGAAAGTTGTTACTGATGTGTCTCAAGTAACGGAAAGAGAAAAGGACACACATTCTTGTCACACTACAAAGGTTAGATGGACAAACAAAACGGAAAAAGAAAAGTTATGTTGTGTCATGTACCGGTACAAACTCCCTGATGAATGTGATCATTATGTGTACCTAAAACATACCAATAAATGTGATTAATTTCTACAAAATCTATCCCAGAATAAATTTTTGGAGAAAACTGCAGGGTGGGGCAGGCAGTTCTCTGTGGCCAACAAATCTTTAACAGACTTTCTCATGTGACCCTTCAACTCCACTAGGTTCTGATTTTAGACTATCAAACAAGTTTACAGCCAACACACAGGATACATTTTCTGCATCATAAGATAACTTGTCTTTTACGGCTTTCCCTCTGTCCCTTGCTCCACATTGGCAGACACAGAAAAGCTCCCGGGACACATGTACCAGTGTGTCTTTGGTCCCTGGCCAGAGCTCCACCTGGGACACAGCTGGAAGAAAAGAGAAGAGGGTACGGTGAGCATAAAGAGGCTTGGTCTTTCAGTGAACCACAGGAGTCCTCCTGCTCTGACATACTTAAGAGAGATCATGCTGATGCCTTGACCTCAATCCCAGAAAAATATTTTGAGCAAGATGATCTGGTTGCCTTGAAACTCTTCAAGAAAATTCTAAAGTAACAAGGCCTAGGCCAATTTGTGGGAGGGATGAACGGCATCCAGTTCCCTGCAGGAAGGTGACCAAGTGTGTCAGGGTCACAGCCACACTGGCCAGCTAATGTTTGCAGAGCTTTGCCACCAACAAGTTAGCTGTGTGACTCTGGTAAAGCTGAGGTTTTTTTTTTTTGGGGGGGGGGAATGATGTGAGATAGATGTATTTTTAAATAAGAGCGTTTTATACCTCTTTAGACCTCAGTTTTTTCATCTTTTAAAATAGAAATTAGGATACCTTTCACTCATAGTGCTGCTAAGATATACAATGAGATTGTAAAAAACATAGCTATTGCCCAGGACCCTCACCAGTTTGTTCTTGTCATAGTTCTGGGCATAGCAACAGATACAGGACACAGTTCCTGTCCGTAAATAGCTATAGGACATAGTTTCAACTGATGGTCTTCTCATCTGGGGTACAATACTATCAACCATGGTAAAGCTGGATGGTGAATTAGCCTACTTCTCAGCAGACCATTTCTTGTCAGATAAAAATCTGGTGGAAAAGAAGGTGAAAACTGTTGGCAAGAGCAACTGTTGAGCTTCTGTATTTGTTTCTGTGTCTTTGCAGCCAAGCTCCTATCAACATCTCTGTGTTTAAAAAAAAAACTGGGGAAGGGGACTCTATCAATCAGCATTTTGGATAAGAAGCATAAACTGTTCTTTTCTGTTATAAGACTCATCACCACTTCTCAATGATGTAGAAAAGTGTTTTGGTTAAATGTCCATCTACCCTTGACTGTGAGCTCTTGTGGGGCAAGGCAGAGCTCCTGTGGGGCAGGACCCTAAATACAAGATGCCCATCAGACACTTGCTGCAATACATGGAAGAAACAGGTATCTCTATGCCATCTGAATAGACTTAGTTACCTAAGCAAAGGGCACTTTAAAGGGTTCAAATCTTGTTTATTCATAGAGTGCCTCAAGATTTTCAAGAAACTAGTAGTGATTGTTTATGGAACTAGTAGGTTAGGGATCAGGTGTTGGAAGGAACCATACGTGACATCTCTTCCATTTAAATTGTTTGAATTTTTAAACAAGAACCAGACAAACATAAATATACTAGATAAAATGGATCTGCTCTTTTAGAAATCCAAACAAAAAAAAATCCACGTATTTCCATAGAAAAGCAGATTACGGATGTAAGGGGAAGGAGAAGGTACCCTATGTTACTAAAATCCTAAAAATCCTAAAAATCAAAGATACTTAAGAATGAAGTTAGCTGGGCATGGTGGCGCACGTGGTAACCCCAGCACTCAGAAGGCTGAGGCAGGAAGATCACTGGGAGTTTGAGGCCAGCCTGAACTGAATAGCAAGATCCTGTCTCAAAAAGACAAAAACAAAAACAAAAACAAACAAACAAACAAAAACGAAGTTCATCTGTTTGTACCAACTTGGGAAAGATAACCAAGATTTTTTTTTAAAAGTATAAACACAGTTGTATGAGTTGATTTTTACAATAAAAATATGAAATGTTTAGCATACACAGAGGGAAAAATATGCTTCCAGTACTTACCTCTGGGAGATGGGCTTCTAAGGGATTTTTGTTATGTGTTATATTTCTGCAATGTTTTCAGGTTTGCATTATGAATAGCATGTACTGCTTTTATATTAGAAAAACAAGGTAAGAAGACAACTTCACAAAGCATAACTACCCAGGATATGAAAAAGGAGCAATCTGAAATTGGGGTAGGTTCAAAATCCTGCACTGTTCTGATCAAACCATGCTGGGGAGAGTGCAAGCACTGTTTCTCCACGTAGACAACCCTTCTTCAAATTACTCAAAAGCTTTATATGAATCCATGATAGTGCCTCAAGTCACTGTCACAGCCCAAAAACCACACCAGCGAAGTAACTGGCTATGTTTTTTAAGGGAAGGTGCCTTGTCTTTCATAAGCACCAGTAATGACAGAGGGTCACACTGAGCCTCTTTAATTTATCAAGGGTTATTCTCCTGTCTTCTAGGCAGATAAGAGTTAAGACATGGAAAAGCTGATTGTATTTTCCCCAACTATCTAAAACAGTCCAGAACCAACTTGGCTTTCTATAATATGGAGTGGTTCTAAAGCCTGAATTTGTGTGTGTGTGTATGTGTGTGTGCGCGTGTGTGTGTGCATGTATGTATGTAAATACATGTATATATTTAAATTAAGTCTATTGGTACATTTTAGATATACATATGATCATCATAGGGAATTTGCATCTGTACATGTTATATCTTGATTCTTTTTTTCCCATTCCCCTACCCCCCTTCAACCCCTCTTCCCCTCCTTTACAATTCTTTGTTTCCATTTTTCCTTTTATTCTTATTTTTTTATTTTCCCTTCCTCTCTCTTACCCCCTTTCTAGTTCCCCTCTCCATTCGAACATTTTCTTCCTATTTCACAATATCTATTATATATGTTGGTCCTTACTTATACTTTCAGTTTCTCACACCACAGAAACAATGTGATATTTGTGTGTCTGATTTACTTCATTTAAGAGTATGACTTGAGGTGCATCCATTTACCTGGAAATGTCTCAAGTTTATCCCTCTTTAACACTGAGTAGTACTCCATTGTACTAAAAAAGACCCACATCTTCTTTATTCATTCATCAGTTGCTGGGCATTTGGGCTGTTTCCAAGACTCTGTTATTACAAGCTGTGCTGTAATAAACATGAATATACATATATTGCTGTGGTATGATGTTCTTAAATCTTTTGTGAAGTTACCAAGAAGGGGAATAGCTGAATCAAATGGAACCACTAGTTTTAGTTCTTTGAAGAATCTCCACTCTGATTTCCACAGCAGTTGCACCAGTTTTCACTCCCATCCACAGTAGAGAATGGTTCCTTTTTCCCTACAACCCCTCCAGCATGTTATTGGTTGATTTCATGACAATAGCCATTATTTCTAGAGTGAGATAGAATCTCAATGTTGTAATTTGACTCTCTTGAACGACCAGTGATGTTGAACACTTTTTCATATACTTATTTGCTGTTTCTGCTTCAACTGAGAAGTGTCTATTCATTTCACAGGATCATTTTTGGATTGGGTCTTTAAATTTAGGGGTTCTGATTTTTTTGAGGTCTTCATATGGTGTAGATATTAGTCCTTTGTCTGAGGAACAGCTGGGAAAATTTTTTTCCCACTGTGTGGGTTGCCTCTTCACTATGTTAATGATTTCTTTGACTGTGTAAAAGCATTTTCATAAAATGAGATCCCAATGCTTGATTCTTTGTAATATTTCCTGTGCAATTGGGGTTTTGTTCACAAAGTCTTTCCCTACACTTCTGTCTTCAAGAGTTCTACCTATTTTCCCTTCCAGCAGATTTACTGTTTCTGTTTCAATATTTAGATATTTGATCCATTTTTATTTTGGTTTAGTGCATAGTGAGAGACATTGATCTAGTTTTAGTCTAAGCCTGGATGCACATTAAAATCACCTGGAGTTTTAGTTTTAAAAATCAATTTCTGGGAGTCATTCCTCAAGATTCTTATTCATCTAGTCAAGGCTAGGTTAGTATTCCAAAGTGCCCAACACGATTTCAGTGTACAGACAGGTTTGCAAATCTCTGTTCTACACACTGATTAATATCTTAGCACTCTCAGAGAAAGAAGTCTCAGTTGTTGTTTTTATTTTTTAATTTTTTATTTTTTGGTACTGAGAATTGAACTCAAGACCTTGTGCTTACCAGGCAGGTGCTTATGCCACTGAGCTAAAACCCTAGTCCCACAGTCATTATTTTTAAAAATCTTCTTTAAGCAATATATCCCACTCAAAGAAAGGCAGGCCAAAGAAAGTCTATAATCATGACAACAAATTGGGAACAAAGAAATAGGTCTTCCATGATTTGAAACCAAAGGAAGAAGACAAAAAGTGGAGAGGTCAGCAAGCTTTTGCTGAAGAATGGAAGGGAAACCAGAGAACAGAGATGTCCTATGAAAAAAAATTCATGAATGTTAGTCATCAAACTCTGGTTCCATCTCCCAACTTGGATATCTTGACACAGATGCCCTGTGGACT
The DNA here is from genome assembly GCA_004363535.1 of Dasyprocta punctata. NCBI lineage: Eukaryota > Metazoa > Chordata > Mammalia > Rodentia > Dasyproctidae > Dasyprocta > Dasyprocta punctata. Next base: position 44,729 of record RJWM01002530.1, on the reverse strand, counting down.
AAAGACAACCCAGGATTAGCAAACTAAACCCTTAAAACTATCCACTTTCTTCTTAATCAAAATTATGGGGGAAAAAAGAATGTCTGCTTTTGCAGAAGTTACAAGCCAGTTTTCTTCTTCTAAGTCTGCTCTCTCTTCCCCACATTTACCTGACCCAATTGCAAAGCATGCTGACAATAAAACATGAAATCCGCATGTGCTTGGATTTTTAAAAAGGGTTCTTCTTCTGACTGTGCTTTGCCCCTGTAGCTTGAGTTTTGTTACCAACCAGAGAAGTGCTGAGAAGGATGAAAGGGCCGGGGATGCTTCATACTGAAAGCCACAGAGTTGGCCTTTTGTTCTTTTTTTTCAGGCAGGGACTATTCTAAAAACCAGACATCAAAAGGAAAATTCAGCTGGCAATGAGCTGGAATCCAAAAAAAATGTGATGAGACATAAATGAAAAACAAAAAGAAAGAAAAGAAAAAGAGCTTTTCTGTACCCGAAGGGGTTATTTGCAGAAAACTGCCTCAAATTACAGCACTTTCCACATTTACTTCACTCCAAGAAGCTTCTCATTGTACATACTGCCATAATGCATTTTGCAACATGTATGAGGAGACACTGAGACAGCCACAGATGGCCCAGAGTTTGATAGTCTGGCAGTCGTGAGGGGGAAGGAAATGTGTGATTCCACCCAAGAAGGACCCCTTTAGACTCACTCTGTTGCCTCAGCACAGACAAGTGAGAGTTTACTCAGAATGAAATTAAAGGAGCACACAAGGAAAGCTGTGATATAGTAAACCATTGGTGGTTTAAAGGAATGCAAAAACACATACATAGTAGCTTTCCTTAAAAGGGTGCAATGAATGGTGCTTTCCCTTACTGTGTAGTAAATTATGATGTTGGTCTACCAGCCTCTGAAGATCTTTCCATGGCTGGGTAGAAGGATACTTGGATCTCACAAGACTTTGAGGTTGATCTGGGAGCTTATGATCTTTTACATTAGTCATCTGACAGTTTTTTTTTTTCTCCCCGACAAGAAGAACAAAACAGCTTGATAACAAGAATCTTGGAGTGTGTCTTAATGGAAGCCAAATCAAAGAGTAAGCTGTGCCATTCCCTCAGTGAGGACAAGAAGTCCTCGGTATAAGGGCTGCACCCAGAAAAGTACTGTGTGCCCTTCTTAATCAGGGATCTACTTATAATTCCTCTCATCACATGGATCTTTCTCCTAAATGCCTTTGAACTCTACTAATGTGATCCATTAGGCTGTATGTAATCCACTCTTCTGGAAGATTCTATTTTGAGCAAGAGAAATTCCCAAGACTCACAGTAAGAAAGCACGTAACATTTCACAACAGATATTGAAGGTACAGGTTGAGTAGCCCTCATCCAAAATATTGGGGACCAGAACTGTTTCCAGTTGCAGAGTTTTCCAGATTTTGGAATAACAGTTTTCTTGTTAAGCTTCCCTAATTTGAAAATTTAAAATCCGAACTCCCAAATGTTTTATTAATCTGTTTTTGTTTTGTTTTTCAGCTGACGTTATGTACAGTATTTTCCCATTCAAAATTATTTTTAATTGTATGCATTTATGGGATAGTGTGATAACTGACACAATGCATAATGATCAAATCAGCATAATTAACATTTATATCTCATTAAATATTTATCACTTTTTGTTGGTATACTTCAAATTTCTTTCTTCTAGTTCTTCAGAAAACGTATTTTAAAATAGAACACGGCTAGGCATGGTGGCACATATCTGTAATCTTATCTCTCTGAGAGGCTGAGGTAGGAGGATCACAAGTTTGAGCACAGCCTGGGCAACTTAGTGAAACTCTATTTCAAAATAAAAAATAAAACGGGCTGAGGATGTACCTCGGTGCAACGGCTTTAGGTTTAATCCCAAGTACTGTAAAAGCACAAGGGGGGTGTTCTGGGTATTATGGTTTAGATCTAAAATGTCTCCCAAAAGTCTCATATGCTTAGAGGAGGCGGTGGGTCAGATGAGGCAGGTCACTGAGGGAGTGACCTGGAAAGGTGTATTCTTGTCCCTGGCTCCTCTCTTCTGTTTCCTGGCCACACTGAGTTCTCTACCATGCCTTTATAGCATGCCTTGGAGCCAACTCACCATGAAATGAACCCACTGAACCTGAGAGACAAAATAAATTCCTCCTCTTTTAGGTTGTCCCAGCTTCATATTTTGTCCCACCAACAGGAAAGTGACTAATGCAAGTGCCCATGTTAATCATCTCTGTACCATTCCCATTTCAGTATATGTGCTACCAAAATGAATTATAAATCTAGAAGATTTTAAAATTTCTTTATTTTTGTTAGTACATGTTTGTTGGCATCAAATCAGAAAGTTTGAGATTTCAGATTTTCAGACCAGTAATACTCAACCTGAACTATGTAATTTTTAACAGCTGAGGCAGGAATTCAAAACAAATAAACAAAAACTTTCTCTAAGGTCTACATGAACTACATAAACTACACTACTAATATGAATAATAACATTTATCAAACCATATGCTTACTAAATAGTAAGTGGTTTAGAATATTCAAAATAGTGCTGTCAACATACTCACAGCGCGATTTTAGTCAATCACACAATCAAGAAATGCACACCGCAGTTACATTTTATATTTTTTATACATGTAGAATCCTTGAAAAATGAAAAGCCATCCTCCATGTGTAAATATTTTAAGCAGCACTTTGGCTAAACTATATTCATTTAGCTCTCCTCTAGGCCAAGCAAAAAATGAACTAAACCTAAATTAAGGAAGTCACATTCTGTATTACTTTACTCTTCTTTTTTCACTCTGTATCACGAGTAGTAACCCTGGTCAAGTGATTTGAGACTGCTAAAAAGATCTGTAGAAGGATAAATTGTTCCAGTGCATTCCAATTATATTTATACAAATGTATACCTCTAAAAGTAAATACAATAGCCTAGAAGCCAGAAGCCCCTGGTTCTAATCCCAGAACAGCTGCTAACTACATGACCTAGGCACTGTATCAGTTATTTCCTGTCACTGGGACAAAACATCCAACACCTGCAACTTAAGGGAGAAATGTATCTGGCTTATGGTTTCAAAGACTCAGTCCATAGTCAGCTGGCTTCAGCACAGAAACAACACAGCAGAAAGGCATGTAGAGGGGCACTGCTCAACCAACCTCAGGAAGCAAAAAGAGAAGGGAGGAATGAAGTCAAGAGTACTCCCTTCCAGGCCACACCTTCAGTGACCGAACTCCAACCAGGCCTACCTGTTAACAGTACATTCCACCATAAACTCATCAGTTAATCCACTGACATTCATAGCACTCCATGATCCAATCATGCAAAGCACCCACACCTGAACACATGAGATTTTGGGGGGACATTTTGGATCTAAATCGTAAGAAGCAAAAACTTGTCCTCTTGAAATCTTAGAGCTCACATCTGTAAAAGAAGAAGGTTAAACTAGATTTGAAGTTTTCAGTCTGGTTTTAATCCCAGAAGAGCTGCTAAAGAAAGTATGCACTTGATCAAAAAACCTGCTTTCTTGAAATCTCAGAGTACATATGTGGAAAATAAGAGGGTTAGTCTAGATTCAGAATTCTCAGCACGGTTTATCAACTCATTAGTATGTCCCACCAGGCAAGAGAAGAGGCAAGTTAATTTTCAATAAATAATAAAGTAGTGAAGGTTACAAATTATTTGTAATATTATTTTTATGACAATGCCACCCTTTCTTACTTACATTTTTATATACTTTCGTGAGTCAAAAAAGACTCGAATTACAGTAATAGCAGTTAGAAATTTTGAATAGCCTAAATATTATCTTCTTATTGACACAGATTGCAGTTCAGTCTGTTCAGCTCATAAAGATCGATCATCTAGCAGCTACAAAAAGGTTGAAAACCCCTGGGTTAGATCACTTAGCCACTTGCCACATAGTCACCTGCCAGACACAATCCTGTGCTGGGGATACTGCAACAAATAACACAGACAAGATCTTTGCTTTTGTGGAATATTCAATCCAAGAGAAATGACATAAAGCATGTAAATCACATAATAAAAACTGTGATCAGAGTTTTAAAAACCTGAAACATAGACACCAGTTAAGGAGGAAGTGGGGAGGGTATTTCTAGGAAGAAGGAAGAGCATGGGTAAAGGCTTAAATAGTCCAGAGGTTACAAAGACACATTGAAGGAACACAAAATACTCCCTTCTGCCTGGATAATATAGAGTGCCAGAGGAAACCTGATAGGAAATGATACTGGATGTAGGCATACTGACACACACCTCTAATTTCAGCACTTAGAAAGCTGAGGCGGAGGATCGTAAATTCAAGTCCCACCTGGCAATTTGGCAATGCCCTGTCTTAAACCTTTAGAAAAAAAGAAAGAAAGAGGAAAAGAAAAGGCTATAGCTCAGTGAGAAGGCTCTGTTTTAAATAACCAGTACTGCCAAATGCCCACAGCAAAAAAAAACACTATTGGAGAAGTGAGCAGAAGCCAGGAGGCCATGTAATGTTTTAATTATCCACCTCCTGTAAAAAATCTCTATGATTCTGCTCAGAAAGTAAAGCTGAGATATGTGCCTAGGATCAGAGGTCTGAGCCCTGGTGCTTTTGCCCATCAGAAACACTTTTAGGAATTCTGGATAGGGGACAGAGGGCCATCCTTCTATGCCATTTCTCATTAAATAAGTTTTTTGCCTGCTGGCCTGGGAACCTGACCCATGAGAAGACTATTTTTTCCATAGAAAAATGCAATCTGAATTCTAAATAGACTTCCAAAGACAGTTTTGGGGCAAAATTCATTCAATAATTGTTGAGAACTGGGCATGGTAGTTCATGCCTGTAATCTCAGCATGCGAGAGGCTGAGGTAGGAAGACTGCCATGAGTTTGAGGCCAGCCTGGGCTACACAGTAAGTTCAAGGTCAGCCTGGACTATATAGCAACACCCTGTCTCAAAAACCACCCCCCCAAAAAAAAAGAAAAGAAAAAGAAAGCGAAAAGTTGTTGGGGAATATCTAAAAAGCAATGAAACATAGGATCTTACTTTATTCCAGATATAGCATTTGAAAAAAAAGACTGAACATTATAAGCAATCTCTTAGACACAATATCCTCATTTTGATTAGTAGGGTTATATTAGTACAACCATTGAATGGTATTGTGGAGTCCTTATTATATATTACCACAAACCCCAAATATGTGAGACAGAACAGGCTATTTTTCATCTAAATAACGGCAATATTAAAATGGAGAAGATGAAGAGCCTGCCTAGCAAGCACAAGGTCGTGAGTTCGATCCTCGGTATCAAAAAAAAAAAAAAAAAGGAGAAGATGGTGTTCTTTTTAGGAGGAAACATGGATGTAAGTCAAATGTGCAACTGACATATAAACTTCCTGTGTCCTTGTTCAATCAACTATCAATTATCCAAGCATTAATTCAACAAAGATTTTGAGTGCTATGTGTCATCTAACTTTGCATGGTGACATCTCCGTTCTTCTTCACCTTCCTTTCAATAGAGTCCTTAACCACATGCACTTAGAAAAACATCCTGTGACACTTGGAATGCCCCATTTTCCTCCTCCTACTTCCTCACTTGCTCTACTATTAGTGAGTAACACAGAAGTATTGGTAATTTCCCTGAACCACTGTCCAAGTCCTCAGGTCATTGTACAAATAGTCAATCTCAAAGGTAAATGTACATAAGCATCACCTGGAAAGGAGTGAGTTAAAATTCACATTCCCCAGGCCAACTCCTCTCCCTTCCCTGGATATCTGGGTTCAACAGGTGTAAGGTAGAGCTCAGGAATCAGCATTTTAAATAATCACTCACATTGATTCTGAGGCAAGTAGATCAAGAACCATACTTGGAGAAACACCACTGTAGATATTTAGCTGAGCTCCAAATCTTAAACTAAGAATGGTTGTCAAGGGCCCACTATTAAGCTGAGCCTATCAGAAAGTTGGGTGGCACTGATGTGGGACACAGACAAAAGGAGAAAACAACAGATAAGAGAAAAACAGCAACCTAAACAATTTGTCCTCCACTCTAGGGTTTTTAATTCCCATATTTTTACTACAAGCAGGCAAATTGGCATTGCCAGCACAGCAATCCCTTACAGACATCATAAAAGGAACTCAGACAGGGAGCATTTAGAAGGATTAAAATTGGGAGAAGACATGTTAATTTGCTTGCCCTTGATCCAGCTTGCTTTAGCCCCCTTACTTCTTTCAGTTGTTTCCATTTGTGAGGCTCAATGCTGCAGTACCAGGAAAGACAGGTCATGCTGGGGCACTTTTCTTTTATCACATTAATGGTTTCCTCTAATACATGAATAATCAACACCTAACTGGAAAGAGGAATAAATGAAAGTCAAATACTTGACTGAGGGGCTAAATAGAATAAAGAAGATCCTCTATTGGTTAAAAGCTGTGAGGTGACAAATGAACAGTCAGGATCTCTGCCTCTTCTCAATCACACTGTTTGCCAGGAACCCAGACCTGAAGCCTGTAGTGTCTGCAATGAGCTTAAGAGAATTAATCAGGTGCCTGTGTTTTTCCACTGCTCCCCATCATACCTACGAGCATCTTCAGCACCTAAGAAGTAACCTAAAATGTTAACCAACTGTTGTTGGATCAACCCAGAGGTCTACAACTGTAAAAGGCAGGAACTTAAAGATGGACTATCTTTGTGAGAAAATAGAGTTCCAATAAAGCTGGCTCAAGAAAAGGGAGGTCTGTGGTAAGAAAAAAAGGAATCCCATGAGAATACTATGGCAGGATAAAACTGGTCTCTGAACTGAAAGTGGTTCTGGGTTCATGGTGGCTCTGGTCCATAGCTCCTCTGTGTTTCTCAGCATCTCCAGTCCTCTCTTAGCAGCTCTCTCTCTCTAGCCATGCTATCTATCCCTTCATAGCACCAGCTTGGATACATCCATCATGACTGCTTGCCTCCCCATCATCTTTTGGCTCTTGCCCCTATAGCAAAATGCCTTATTTAGCCCCTCAGTTTCCTAATACTAACTTCCTAGAAAAAGAATACAAATTATTCAGCTCTTCTTGTCAAGCTCATGTCACTCTCCAAGCAATGGATGGGCTGTCAAATGCACAGGTGGCCCAATCTTGGGCCAGCCAACTCAAGCCAGGAAGCCAGTGTCTCTGGCATGATTCATAACTGCTGTTCCCCAGCAGAGCAGACATAGAGAAGATTATCTCAGAAAGAGATATAGAGCAGAAGACACAATAAGGTTTATGTGTTACAGGCATATAACTTGAAGGACAATGACGCATCCATTCACAAGCATCAAACACCCATGATCTTACTTTTTTTATGGTTATGGGGAAGGAATCCACAGAGCATGCCAGGCAAAAGCTCTACCACTCAGCCAAATCTTACCTTCTTAATTTAGACAAATGCTAGATCTGAGCCCAACCCTGAAAACTTTGTCCCCTTCTCTTTATAAAACTAACTTTTATAAATTAGTAAAAGAATCTAAATATATTTTATTCCAGGAGAAAGCACCATGCTGCCAGCTCCCTGAGATAAAGAGGAAAGGACAAGAGAGCATAAGACAGACAAATCCTATAAACTGATACCACTAGCCTTTAGCCTATCTCTTTAAAATCATTCAGTCAGTTTGCTTTACATGCTATGATCATCTTATCTTCCTCTAAATTTCACCAAGTGCTTGTAAGGTCAGTGCTCAGTGTTAACTAGAACAAGGAAAGCAGCATCACAAACCAACAGATGGCAACTGAGAGTTTATCATTCTTGGATTGCTTCATTCCCAGGAGTGATAGATGCCAGAGAATAAAGCACACTCTTCTGACAGCCACCTAATGATAGTTGCCAATATTTTTACTATTCTTGGTTAACCCTTCCCCCAAATAGTCTAATTCTTCTATCAACCCCCTCTTACAACAATAATAAATACCACATGTGGAGCTTTGCTGGTATCACCCCGGGCAAAAGAGAAGAAGAAACAGTGACAACCATTGAGAATTCACACATCAGAACAAGAAAATCTATTGGTGGCTATCTCACAAAATTAGAAACAAACCCAGAAGTTTAAAAATTGTAGCTGGGAGTGATGGCACACACCTATAATCCCAGCACTCTGGGAGGCTGAGGTAGCAGGATCGCAAATTTAAACCCATTGTGATCCAGGTGTAGTAGCGCACACCTTTAATCCCAGCACTTGGGAGGTTGAGGCAGGAGGACCATTGTGAGTTGGAGACCAGCCTGGGCTACAAAGTGAGTTCAAGGCCAGCCTGAACTGCATAGCAAGACCCTGTCTCAAAAATAGGGCCGGGGATTTAGCTCAGTGGTGTAAACACCTACCTGGCAGGTGTGAGGTTGTGAGTTCAATCCCCAGTACCAAAAAAAAAAAAATTAAAAATGAATAAAAGTAAACCCATTGTGGGCAACTTACTGACTTAACTAAACCCTGTCTCAAAATAAAGGGGGCAGGGTACAGCTCAGTGTGAAGGACCTGGGTTCAGTCACCAGTACCAAAAAAAAAGTACCCTTTCATTTTCACTTCCAATTTGAAGAGGTTTTAGGAAAGCTGAAAGATAGAAAATAACAAAGAAATATCCTTGGGATTAGAAAAAAAGTTACTGTTTATGGTAGTCAGAACTAGGAGGTAGATCTCACTAATGGGACAGAAGACAGTGTGCTACATAGGCCAAGGGCATGCATGAGCTCTGGAATCTGGCCTCAAGTCCTTCCCACACTACTAACTTGTTCTGTTTCCTCCTCTGCTCAATAATTATGCCTGTTAAATACTTGGAGCCTGTCTAACACATGATGTGCTCCGCAAATCATATCCATTCTTTTATTGGGGAAACTAAAGTGTTGTAATTAAAAATAGCTTTCTTTTAGTTATAATGTCTGTAATTTAATTTAAAATACTTTCAGTACAGATACCGTGAGATGTGTGTGTGTTTCTTTGTGTGTTAAGTCTTACTGTACACCATAGGGTTGTTAGTTAAAACTCTGTGTTGATCTGGGAACCCTACAGCACAGCCTAGAAGACTTGACTGGTTATACCTCTTCCAAACTCCCTTATTAATTTAGTGTATAGAGACTGGTAGCTTGAAATCAACAATAGCGATCAGCAAATGCTATAAAGTGGGGCTTTAAACATATTATTTTTAACTTCTCAAGAACCCTAGTTAAGAATACACACTCTAGGGGTGACTAGTTGACAAACTGAAATGTAATCAAAACCACAATCATAAGCCAGGTGTGGTGGCGCACTCCTGTAATCCCAGCACTCCGAAGGCAGAGGCAGGAAGATCGTTGAGTTCAGACCAGCCTGGGCTACAAAGTGAGCCCAAGATCAGCCTGAACTGCATAGGAAGACCTTGTCTCAAAAAGACAAAATTAAAAAAAAAACACACAATCATGAACTACTACAATTAAACATGAAAAAATACATACATTAAAAAAAAACTTCAGTTTCTTCTAAATGGGCAGAACTAAACCCCAAAAGGGTGGATTTTATTGCATGTATATATACTTTAATATTTTTAAATAGATAAAAAGTTACACTTAAGTGCTTCAACCATGACACACTTCATTAAAGCAACAGAAAGTAGAAATGGTATTTCATTAGAGAAGCTTTCGGTGTTCAAGATCAGTTAGAAACATCATTCAGTCACTTTACCCTTGCATGGATTAGAAATAAGACTCTTGTTGACCCAAAGTCCTTCATCTCTTTGGAATAACACTTTAGTATCAGGAATCCCAACATATCTTATGTCCAGACATCTAATGCAGGGTTTGGATATACCTTCTAATTAGAAAGTAAGCAAAATCCAACTGCTAGAATATTGTCACATCTACCTCCAGCAAACTATTCACACAAGACAGTGGCTGGAAAGAGAAAGCTGGAATGTCTCTGTGGGCATCCAGATTAGGCCATATGACTCTTTTTTTGCCTGATTATCAATAAATGTTTACATGGCCAAGTTTGGTCTGAAATGTTTTCACTGTACTATAGTGGCTATGGCGTAGGACTCTATAGCTTTCACCTACCTCTAACTACTAGAGATTTAAAATATCTACCAGAACAGAATCCAGTAACTACAGGTAACCAAACTGGCTTAGGTCGATTTGTAGACATATTTCTGAAACTTCTGTACAAACAGGTATATATCTAATCTGTGAATTCATTTCAAGTAAAACCATAACAGAAAGGACAAAGAAATGATCTACTTTCCCATTCTGGCCATATGGACTACTAGGGATCAGGGAATAGGCACTGCTCTACACATTTATGAGGCCATGCTATTAAAGAGTTGTCACACAGGTATATTTCCCATTTCAGCCCCAACTTGCCCAGATATCTTATTCAAAGGGTCTGAGTCAAACTTCAAAATAGGGATCCAGCAGAAAAGATGACATTTAGCAATAGCGTTTCTTTAAATCAAGCGGAAACTTAGGCCCCAAATTATCAATTTTTGTATGTGTCCACTAGCCACAGAAGCACATGGTTAGCTGCTGCTACGCCTCACGACTTGAGCACAAGTTGCAGATATCCCCACAGAGTGGACAGGCATACAGGAAAAGACATTTCAATGAAGATAAAAGCCAGCACAAAGAACAAATGAAGAATTCATTGAGTTCTGTTTGTTTTAAATCATATTACCCTGAGAAGTGACTCTACACACCTAAGTCTCCTACAAAAGGATCATACTTAGCCATTCCACTGAAAAAAAGTTGTAGACCGAAAAAGACTGCTTGAAGCAATCTCAATGAAAAACCCCAAGATTTAACAACCAAGAATTTAAAAGTCATAATTCCCATTTTTAACAAAAAAAAAAAAGGATTTTATAAGCGGTTCTCTGTGGAATCATTTACTTTTTGTCAGCTGCCTCTCTACACATTATAGGATTTAATATCATGAGCCATTTTCAAGGGTATATTTCTTATCATTCTTACAAAAGAGAAAAATGAAAATGAGAAAATTTGAAAGAAATAACTTAGTTGGCTCTTAGAAGTCCACTTAACATTTTAAATGATATCTATGAACATATCTCTGAGCTGGTCACAACGGTACAACTCTGTCTTTGCAAAGATTCTCATTAGGGAAGTAGACATGAATACTCCTTTGGTCTCACTCATGGATTTCCATGTTAGTGCTACCTAACTCTCCTTCTCTGAGCCGCTCCTGACCCCTTATCCACAGCACACAGACCATTCTCAGAAACTTCGGCCCTAAAAAAAAAATCAAAATCCAGACCCACTGAATCCCAAGTGAAAGTTAGTTTTGTAAGGGGAGTGAGGGCATAATTAATTTCTTGTGTTATTTCTAAAGATTAAGAGATCAACTGGAAAGCTTTCTTTAAAACCAGATTAGAAGATCTTTTCAAACTGAGGGACCATGCTCTCCAAATATAGAACACAAAGTTCCTCTCACTTAAAAACAATATATCCCAATCCACTACAGAAAATCAGGACCACTTTCCCAGGAAAATCTCTTGAAAAGACCAGCAGAAAAATTTACTAACCATCTATTTCCTCACCTTTACCTTTGCATAGGGCAAAACTTTCAGACAGGTGGCAATTGCCATAAATTTCCTTGGTGAAGATAGCTCTAGCGCAGGAATGCCTAACCTATGGCCCACAGGCAGCCTGCCCTCTTTTATTTCTGAATGTAATAATAAAAATTAAAAAGTGCATTTTGTTACTTACATATATTTACTATATTATATATTTTATATGTAGCCCAAGACAATTCTTCATTCTCTAGGACCCAGGGTAGCCAAAAGATCGGACACACCTGCTAGAGGTTTCCTTCGTCATCTGACACCTAGGAACCTTCTCTCTCTCCAGAAAAATCTACCTTAAGTCCCTCACACCCAGTTTCTATTGCTCAGAGGATATGTACTTTCAGTTTCAGGGAGGTAAAAGCAAGCATTCTGAGGAATGAGGAAAAGGATGTTGTATCTGCAAGCTCAACCTTGTGGTTAAGACAAATGTAAATGTACTGCCTTAATAATAGCAACAACAAACTATCCTTTATTGAGTCCTTAACTAGGTCCCAGGAACCTAGCTAGACAGATACTCTCTAACCCGGACAAAACAATATAAGGCAGGCATTATCGTGCCCATTTTATGTATGCAAACTGAGGTTCAAATAAATAAAGAAATACGCCCAATCTCGGAGCTAACAGATGGCAGAACTAAAATTTTAATTCACTGGTATCTGATTCTAGTATGTAGCAGAATCCAGTAGGAAAGATGTACTACAAGGATCTATGTTCCTGAACTTTCAACTATACCACTTCTATGATCAGCAAAGAAGCTATTCAAATCTGAGTTTTGCAAAAACTCTTAAGTGAACAGTTCTGGGTAGTTTTTTGTGTTTTTTTTTTTTTTTTTTTGGTTTGTTGTTGTTGTTCGCCTGTTTTGTTTTGTTTTTATTCTGTTTCCCCTTGGCAAGTCAGACAAGAACTCTGGTTTTTCCTTTAATCAGCCATTTCTAGAAAGCTGCTTTACTATGCCGAGAGAAATGTGCTACTCACAGCTATTCTAACTCTCTTGAGAGCAGAAGTGAGGTAAGGACTACACACGGCTGTCTTTTCTCTTAGCACCTGACTAATTGCAAGAAGAAGTAGAAGGGGCACTCAGTTCTCCAGTGCAAAGCTTGATGACAGATGGAGCTTTAACTACGAGCTTTACCCAGCGCTTCCAGCCCAGGAGTTTCTGAAAACTTCCAGGTCAGATTTACCTAGAACATGTTTGCCCAAAAGGGAGCTTGTTCCTGACGTAGGCCAGCTAAGAGAACAAGAGTGGCCGGGTCAGCTGAGCATTTCACTAGTGTGAGAAAAGGGAGAGTCCATTTGACAATGGTTTTCTTTAAAATGAATCCAGAGGGACCATGGATTTAGCTCAGTAGCACAAGCACCTACCTGGCAAGCGCAAGGTTGTAAGTTCAATCCCCAGTACAAAAAAAAAAAAAAAAAAAAGAGTCCAGAGATCTTTAGGATAATGGCAGTTAATTATTAAGCCCATATACTAAAGTCACAACATAGTTATGGAAACATAAGCAATATAATAAGGAAAGGGTGAGAGCAGTAAACAGTAGGCAGAAGGAATATAAATGTTCAACCTAATCGAAAGCTTAAAATAAGATTCAACATGTTCTCCTAACAATAAAATTAGAAATTTGCTACTGGTTCTTAAAGAAAGCAGGCAAGTGGGAACAGAATAGGTGGGTTTGTAGGTTGTTTCTGAAGAGCTAAAGAGCCATTTAAGACTCACCTTTCAAGGCACCAGGTCAGGGTCAGCAATTCTGCCTGCAGCTAAACACAGGAGACAGATCTCCCTCCCCTAATACAGACAACCATTCTCTAACACCCCTTCGCCACACACCACCAGCACTCTATCCTGATATGCTTGTGAGCCACAGGAAAGCATACAATAACCAGAAGCTAATGTGAAAATAAATCATTTGTGTTTTCTGATGGAGATGGCTTTGATGGAGTTTGTGAATCACTACTGCTCAGTCCAATCCACTAAAGAAGACGACAACTAACACATTTTCTCCCAGCATCTTGTACATGCCTGGCTGAGGTACACGTCTTATCTCTCATTGCTCTTTTCATGAATGTTTAGCAACTCCCTATTATGGACCATAACAAATCCAAATGTCTCCTTCTGGTGTTATGCTTCTGCCTCTATCCTACCAATCTGGCACCATCTCCCTTTTCTCCCAATACAGACCTTGAGCTGGAGGTAGTTTTCATTTTGAACTAAACTCAGAGCTTCCTCTCTCTGTCTCTCCATGGTTCTATCAGGGTCTGGGCTGCCTCTCCAAAATTCCAGGCAGTCACAACTTCAATGTTATTATAGATTACTATAAATACTCAACTTCTCTTGACTATAAAAAAGGGGGCTGTGCCCTTCATACTGGATGAGTCGGCACTATCCCAGATGGTAGCTATTAGCTACCTGTGGCTATTTAAAGTATTAAAAATCAAACTGAATAAAAAATCAAGTACTCGGTTGCAGTATCTACATATCAAGTACACAATAGCTACATGTGGCTAATGACTACTGTGTTGGTACAGATATAAAAAAATTCCATTATCACTGAAATTTCTACCAGACAGTCCAATACCATACCATATATGTAAGAAAATATCGGCCTTATGTGTACTAAAACTGTTTATCATCACATGTTAAACCTGATGATCTAGATTTCATACAAAGGAGTGACTAGAACTTAGGGAAACAGTCCAGTTTAAGTAACCAGTGAAGCACCTCTTATCAACGATCTCAACTAGTTCTGCAAATATCACAGGTAAATGCAGCATCACATTTGAAAAAAAAAAAAAAGGTTACAAGCAGCAGACCTTAGAAACCTTTCAACAAAGTAGTATAGTCAGTCCACTGTATACTCCTGCTAAACTCTAAGTTCTGGGAGTCAATACAAAGAAAACATGACCCAATCCCTGCCCTGGGAATAAAGCCAGTGTATACATAACCATACAAGGGGTAGAAAGAGGTAAGTGCCATGACAGAGGCACATGATGATACAGAGATGCAAAGGCAGAGAGGTCATATCGAGTGGGAGGAAACAGGGAGGGCTGCATAGGATGTAGCTGAATTATGAACCTAAATGGTCACTAAAGGATGAGCAGAATTTTCACAGAAGGAACTAGAAAGATGAAAGGAGGAAACTGCATGAGTAAAAGGGGTAGTAAGTTAGAGCTCAGGGTGGTTTACGGAAAAGTGAGTCAAAGAAGCTATGACAACTAATAAACAGGGATTTGAAATTTTTTCCAATCACCTTAATAACTAAAGAATTATATAATAACTTCAAAGCCATTTTCAAAAAGATTTTGCTTTAATAAGACTATCTAATGTTGGCAAAGACAAAGTGGAACAGGTTTTCTCTGTTCCTGCTGCTGGTAGGAATGTAAACGGGCCTTACCTTTGGGAAAGCAATATTAAGCTCCTTAACATTCATATCCTCGGATTCAGTAATTCCACTTCAAGGAAAATGACCTAAGAAATAATCTAAAACACACAGATTTATGTACAAAGAAGTTTTTGGAAAGTTATTTATAACTGCAGAGAATAAAAGAAAATTGGTAGATAAAGCATGATCTAGTTTTAAGACAGTACTATAACACATTAAGAATTGTGCTTATGACATTTCAAGGGATATAGATAGCATTTATGGTAATATATAGTGTAGTAAGGACTATGTAAAACAATATAAAAGCAGAAGAAAAATAAGCAAAAATGCTAACATCTTGGTGGAAAACTCATGCGTAATTTTTATTCCCTATGCCCCTGGGTCAGAAAACTAGTCTTGAAACCAAATCTGTATTACTGACTGATTCACCTTTGATTGGAACACAGCCATACTTGTTCATTTCCATATTATTATCTGTGGCTACTTCAGTGGCAGAGTTGAGTAGTTGTGGCATGGCCCACAAAGCTTTAAAACATTTGTCAACCTAGCCCTTTACAGAAAAAGTTTGCCAAACTTATTATTTTCCACATTTTATGGGTATGTGGCACTTTTATGATCATGTTCTACACGGTTTACTTTCACACTATGAAGGATTTTAAGGAACAGGCTAACAATTTCTGATTGTATTTTGTAAGCAACTGGGACCACTAGAAGTTTCTGAGGAAGCTAAGACATGATCTGACATGATGCTAGCTAATAAAACAGTGAAGGTTAGGTCATTTAAGAAAATGAAGTTTAAAGTATATGCCAGGCAAAGTCTATGATTAATCAACAGCTGCAATTCTGGGCCATTCCTCATTTATAGTAGGTTATCTTAAGAATTGACTTGTTACTGTTTTTGAACTTCCTCCTGTAAATGAACACCATGACAGAGCCTCCTCCCAGTGAGTGATGACCAATGGAACTTTTCTCCCAGGAAATATAAAGTTATGGGTTTTGCCTAGAAACTCAGTTTGACATTTAGTGTGGTGTTCTTATCTTCTTGAAGTTAAGTCCTTCATTTTCCAAGTATTTCCTTGTCTCCTCTTTTCTATTCTAGAAGTACAAGTACAAAGGGAAAATAGGGAGTCAGTAACTGGGAAAAAAAGTGTGAGAAGATGCAAGAAATGTTATGAAAAGTGAATAGAAGGGCTGGGTACGGTGGTGCACACCTGCAATCCCAGCATGTGGAAGGCTGAGGCAGGAGGATTGCCATGAGTTCGAGGCCAGCCTCGACTACATGGTGAGTCCAAGACCAGACTGAAATACGCAGCAAGACTCAGTCTCAAAAAAAAAAAAGTGAATATTCAAAGCTTTTTTTTGTTTGTTTTTGTTTTAAAAGCCCTCAAGTATCCCCTATAACTATCCACCTGTAGAATGTAATGTGGTCCCTAACATCCTAAAACCTATCTCTGGTGAACATGGGCCAGCCATGTGATTAGTTTGAGTTTTTAAAAAATAAAGCGTTGTCTTTTGGAAGAGTAAGCCTCCATATCCAAAAGCTTCCGTCAGGTTCTCCACACCTTTACTGCCTGGCTTAAGCCGATATTCCCAGACACACTGCAAAAAACCAGTTCACACAAAAGATTGTTTACTCATTCTCTCAAGCATGAACACAGTGGATAAAAACGATCTGAAGAGTGTTTTCCTTTCAAATAAACACATTACCAATCACAAAGAAGATTAATTATCTATAGAATGAGAAACTCCATGAGCTAGAGCTACCATAATTTCAGATCTGGATGGCATGAGAACACAGGAATAGATCACTGAATTTTTAAATTTGTCTTTTAAATATATGACACCTCTTGTAATTCAGCAAATTAAGGCTGCCAATTTTATTTGAAGCACCTCAGAAAGCTGAACAAATTCCATGTAACTCTGTTTTTCTTCTTTAATTTTATTATGTTACATTTTATTAGTTCACGAAAAAGATACACAATGCATGAAGGTACAATCATTTAATAGATCATACTTAACATTTTATATTTTACCATATACTCATACCAGTTGTTCCCCTAAGTTTTCTGAACCATTAAACTGCACTGATCACCTTCTTCTAAATCAAATACAAGTAATCTGTTGTCATAGAAATGCTTCTTCCTACTCTAAAATAGTTCAATTCATGCTTTGTTTCAGCAGTCAACTATCTGTCTACCAAAATTTAGTCATTATCTTCCATCTTCTTGACAAGTGTCTTATTAAATTCAGCTGCTTGGCTTTTATGATCATCAGGAGACTGTATTTCTATGGCACTTTCTAGCACCTGTACAGGAAAGGGGCTTCCAGGACCTCTCAGGAACTGCCTGAAAATGTGTCACCACTATGTCACTATGTGACAGCCAATCTTGGTAGTCATGATGACAGCAATCCTTGGCATTATCACCAATCTTTAACAGTTTACAGAGTGCAATAACCAATTTTATTGTATTTGATGCAGTATATGCATCTTCAGTTCACTGCATCAGGCTGGACATTTGTGCACATCAGTAGTAAGTTACATTTGTTCCATCCTTTCTTCCCTGAGGTCAAATTGTCTTTCTACCTTTTTGATGTGGATTATATTAAGGTAATGAAGGCAATGAAATAAGGTAGAATTGCAAATAGAAGCCACAACAGAGGCAAAGGATATCTTCTGTCAGTGTCTTGTTTAATGGCCTACTAGCAGGTATTGATTGTTTAGACAAACACACAAGACCGTATGCCAGAGTCAGTGCCTGTATGAATGCTAATCTCATATTTATAAAGCATGTTACAGTTTACAAAAGATTCATAGAAGCGGTGCAATTTGAACTGTACCTCTTGTCTCCTCATCCTACCACACATACACTCAGCTAGATCAGGGTATATGTACCTAAAACCTTATTCTCTGCCTTAAGAGTTTAGCCATCCTTAAATAATAATGAGTAATTGATGTTTCCAATAGCAGTTCCTTCAAACCCTGACCTTTCTTCATACAGCCACAGTCTATATCTGAGGTCCCTTCTCCCAACAGGTTAGACCTTTGGTACACTACAATTTTATAAGAAATGTTACTTGTAAGCAAAAAACAAAACAAAAGAAAACATCAAGATTGGGGTGTAAGAGAATCTTTGACATTAGCTAAGTTCTTTAAAAAGAGAATAGGGTAGGCAGTGAGGTTACCAGAAACATTCTCTTTTCCTTTACATATTGTTGTATTTTTAATTTCTTTATGATTATGTTACTTATTTAATCAAAAAAGTTCTCTTTTACAATGAGACAGCTGGGGGCTTAGCTCAGCAGCACAAGTGCCTACATGCCAAGTGTGAGGTCATGAGATCGATCCCTGGTACAAAAAAATAAAATAAAATAAATAAAATAAAATGAAGAGACAGAAAGAGGATATCATTGCATTTAATGGAAAGAATGCCAGAAACAGGGGATCCTAACTGGCTTACCTGCTCCCCCTTTCTTTGAAATTGTCTCAGAGCGAAGGAAGGGCTAGTGAAGGTGATTAGCTCAGAGTGCCTATTTGGGAAATGCAATCAGAATCAGGAGCTGTCCTAACAGAGCCTGAAAATAAGATTTCACAGCACCATGTTGGCTGAAGAGCTAGAGCTGTAAAGTTCTATTCCCGCTTGAAAGTGACTAAATGTAATTTGTCTCTCTGTATGGCTTCCAGCTTTTCATAGTCTGATTACATTTGAAAATCTAATAAAAGGGACAGTAGTTGCCATCGTTTCAGTTGCCCAGTCCTTGTGAGCATTTGTCTCCTATAGACTCTATTTTTTCTGCAGTGAGCAAAAGAGGTGGTAAATTATTTAAAATTCCTACACAATTATTTCAATTTCTGCACATCTCAATCCTGTCACATGGAAGGGAAACAAGTATCACCCACATAATTACAACCATGGAACCTTAAAAAAAAAAGAGATAAAGGTAACAGATTTTGGGCCAGATCCCACAGAAAATTGAGGCAAGAGGGAGAAGAATGCCTAAGGGCCTGTATCCCATCCGGTCAGCCAGAAGTAATGTCTATGAGGCTCAAAAGAAAAAATGCTCTTCCTAACTCCCCCAAACCAAAAGGAACAAAGCTTTCAAATCTGTTTTAACACTGACAAAAGCCTCTGGCACTTGAGGCTATGAGGGTGTAAATTTTGTTTGGCAATGTCAAATTTAAGAATTTACTGTACTTCTTTAACTGAAAATGTGAAATGTTTGTTTTAAATGTGTTTCTTCCCTGGAGCTCAAAATCTAATTTACCCAGCCCACCTAGAAGGATACTTTTATTATCGTCACATCACCTGTATGTCACTTTTATTGATCTGTCTACATGGTAAGTTACTGAACATCTAAGCAATGGATATAACAAATACATACAAAAATTAACTTATTATAAACTGGGTATAATGGCATATCCTTGTAATCCCAGAACTTGGAAGGCTGAGGCAGGAAGACCACAAGTTCAAGGTCACCCTAGACTATACTGAGGATCTGTCTCAAGAAAAGAAAAACTTATACTTAATTACATAGCCTCAAAATATATAAAACAAAAGCTGACAGTACTGAAAGAAGTACGTAAATCCTCCTTAATTTTGACAATTCTCCCAGTAACTGGTAGACTGAACAGATAAAAAAATTTAACAAGGCTTTTGAAAAGAAGTAAAATTAACAAGGTTGATTTGCTGTATACTGGCCTTCATGCTGGGCCACAAAATCTCAACAGATTTCAAAGAAACAACACAGAGACCACATTCTCTGATTACAATGTTTCTAAGTTAGAAATCAACAACAAAAAGATAAAGAAGATTTAGAAATTTTTTGAAAAACTAAACTCATGGGTTAAGCAATCATAATGAAAATTGCAAAACTCTTAAACTGGAAAACAAAATATTGCAACATATCAAAACTTGTTATTTAACTAGAGCAGTAGATAGCAAAACTTATCAGTCTTCAATATATTCAAATAAAAGAAAGCCTGAAAATAAATGAGCTAAGCATTCAACTTAACTCAAAAAAACAACAAAGGCCAAAATCCTAAAGAAAATATGAAGATAAAACAATTTTTTTTAAAAAAAGCAGAAATGAACAATAAAAAACAGACGTATAATATGTTCAACAAAATTGCTTCTTACAAAACTTATATACTACTGGTGAGATTAATTTTTTTAAAACAATCCATATCAGGAATGAAAAGCACATTTTAAAATTATCTATAATTTTTATAGTTAACAGGATATTAAAAGTTATAACTCAATAAATTTTTAAAATTAGACCAAATAGTCACATTCCTAGAAAAACATGAACTACCAACACAGACCAGAAGAAGAAATAGAATACCTGAAAAATTCTATAACCATTAAAGAAACTGAACCTAAAATCTTTTCACAAAGGTGACACCAAACCCCAGATGGTACTATGGGTAGGTTCTAATGAACATTCGAGAAACAAATAACTCTGATGTTATGTAAATTTTGTCAAGTTTAGAAAAAGAAGTAGCCCTTCCAATTCTATTTTATGAAGCTAGCTTAAACTTAACCTGATAGGCACAATATGAAAAAGAAAAACTACAACCAGACTGATTCACAAACACAGTTGTTAAACTACCAAATAAAACATCAGTAAAACATATCCAGGAACAATAAAGAAGATAATACACCAAAGCCAAACAATTGTAGGAATGTAAAGTAGGTTTCATATTAGATAATCAATCAATGTAACTTACAACACTGAAAGATTAAAAAACAAAAGTAGGGTAACTTTTTTTTTTTTTTTTTTTTTTTTTTTGCGGCACTGGGGATCAAACTCACAGCCTCATGCCTGCCAGACAGGCGCTTAAGCCACTGAGTCAAACTCCCAGCCCTGGTTTTTTGAGGCAGGGTCGCACTATGTAGCTCAGGCCAGCCTTGCGCTCCTGTTGTAGCCCAAGACGGCCTCAAACTCACAATGCTCCTCCTACCTCAGCCTCGCGGAGTGCTGGGATTAAAGGCGTGCGCCACCACACCCGGCAGGATAATCATTTCTATAGGTAAAGAAAAAGCCTTTGATAAAATCAAACAGCTGTTCATGACTTTTAAAATATGGTAGCAAACTAGGAATAGAAGGGAACTTTTGTAATCTAATAAAAATTTGACAGAAAAATCTACAGTAAACATCATGCATAATGATGGAACACTGAAAGTGTATCTTTAAAGCAGGATACAAATAAGGGTGCAAACTATTGACACTTCTACTAACCACTGTACTGGGAGTTTTAACCAGAACAGTAAGACAAGAGAAAGACATAAAAATACATAAAATAGCCTCAAAGAAAGAGACAAATGTCTCACTATTTGCTAATTATGTATGATTACCAACACAGAAAACTCAAAAGGATCCCCAAATGAATTAATTATAATTAAAGCATTCAGCAAGGTTGCTGGATATAAGAATGATGAACAAAAATTTACTGCATTTCTAGACACTGGGCACTGACAAAATTATGTGTCAATTTTAAAAGAAAACCAAATGACTAGAGACTACAGGATAACTGGTTAAGTGTGTATGCCAGTGGTGGTGAACCTACGGAACGTATTATGTAGCGGGCTGTTTGTTATCACTGCAAGCTCTAAAAGTAACCGTCACTGCTTGCTCCGGAGTTGGATTAATTAGTTTCTAATCTGAGCTATACCCCACTAGCTGTGTGACTCTGGACAAGCTCTGTACACCACCTTTTAGAACTCTTACAAGGACTGAATGAGTTAATATGGGTAAAGCACTTAGAACAGTGCCTGGCACAAGGAAGGACTAACTAAATGGGAGTTGTTATAATTACTGTGTGGACTTTAAAACATCCCCGGGGTAAAGAATAGAGTCAGGGAGCCAGCCACCTGTCACAGAAGCCAGTGAAACTCACCTATGTTTTCCTGAAAGCTGGGCACTGAACTCCCATGCCCAGCATACAGCTCATTATGTACACACCCTGCTGTCTACAGGGTAATTAGCACAAGAACACACCCATTCTCTGGAGATTTCTACCTGATTTTACCAACTCTTTAATCTGACAACACAAGTCAACTTTAAGCTTTCTGTGAGGATAAAAATCCAGTTTCTGTTAGTTACTCTTCATTATTAAAAGAAAAAGAAAACCTCAGCCCCTTCAGATAGGCTAATGCCAAGAGAGGTTCATGAAGTGTTAAGAGTCCAATCTGAGTCATGTTTAGGAAAATGGATGCACCTTGAGACCATAATAAGTGAAATAATCAGAGAGAAGCTTAAATATTATATGATTTCTCTCATATGAAAAACCCAACGTATAAATAATTTGAAGAGCAAAATAAATGACATATAATAGGAATTGGGAGAAAGATCTTTTGCAAATGGGAAAGGGGTCCAAAGATGGAGGGAGGGTAAGAAGTAAAAAATTAAGATGTACTATGTACATGAACCAACTCCCCATGATGAATCTAATTACTATGTACTACAAACATGTACAAATAAAAAAATAAAAAAGGAAGTATTAGAAGAAAAGCTGTTGGTTGGGAGGGCAGTGTAACCAACACTTGTTTGGATATCTATTAAATGGCACACAGTGTTCCCAAGGTTTTAGAGGTGTTAACTCACTTAATTCTCCTATTAACCTGATGAGGTATATAGAATTCTTTGCCCCATTTCACAAATCAGAAATACAGCAACAGTGATTAGTTGACCTGTGCTATAGTTTATGATTGGATGGCCCCCCAAGCCTCATGCAGTCATGGGAGATGGGCCTTTCGAGGGTGGCTGAGTCTAGCATTTGTGATTGGTTCATTGTCTAGCACTGGGACTGGTGGTGTGAGTGCTGCACCCACCCAGGGGTGGTAGACAGCATACAATATAAGGGAGGGAAGGTGTGCCATAACCCTTTTTGCCCTTTTCACTCTTGCTTGTGGCCACCATGAATGGCTGCCCCTTAGCCATGCCACCCTGCCTTGGAGCCAGCTAAGTATGGACTGAAACCTCCAAAAACTGTAAGCTAAATAAACCTTTCCTTCTTTCGTTTTGGGCATCAGGTATTTTGTCTCAACAGCGAGAAAAAAATAACCAAGGCAACTTGCTTAAAGGCACACAGCATATGGGTGACAGAAATTAGCTTCAAACTCAGATCTTATTCTATAGCCCTATGCCAAGCTAAAAGAAGAGAAAAGAATTAAGGAGGCTAGTTCCTAAAATGAAGGTGGGTAGTTGGTACCATGTGTGTGAAGCTGTGGAATTCAATTCTCCTTTCTGAGACCATTGGCCAAAATTAGAAAGGGAATATGGTAATACAAATAATAATTATGGAACAGAAGACTGAAAAGCAGCAAATCAGCAGGGTAGCCAAGCTATGTTTGCAAGGTGCCCAGATGAAATGCTGGTGCCATTTCATAGCACGACTGAGCAATATTTAAAACACACACACACACACACACGACAGAGAGAGAGAGAGAGAGAGAGAGAGAGAGAGAGAGAGAGAGAGGGACTGCCACTATGTGGCTTCATCTCACTTGGTAGGTGTTTTGTTTTGTTTTGTTTTGCCCATGAAAATCTGGGTATTCATAGCAAGAGCTATCCAGACCTAGGTGAGGATGAGGTACAATTAACTTGTGGTAAGGGGCTGGTAGCTGAAGGACAGGGTATTCATACAGCTTGTGTTGGGAAGCCACCAGGTTTTTTAACACTTCCATCTGGTGACACTGTAACAGAAAATGCTCTCCTCCCCCAACCCCCAACCAGTATACTTCAGTTTCTTATTTGCCCAGGTAATAGTTTCTGTTCCAGTTCCAGCTGCTTCTGTCTCTTAAAAGCAGCTGGTCACTGTGATGCACAGCTGATCACTATGACGCACATTATATAAACCAATCCCCAACTGACAAGCCATTCTGCCTCTGTACTTTTTGCTTGTTTATCCCATATAAGCTCTAAATCACCAGAGACCAGGGCCGGATTCTTTAGGAATGATCCTGACCAGTACCCATCAATGTAAATAAATCTGCCTCCAAATCCTGGGTGTCATTTTGTTTCTGCTTGCCATAGCAACACTATCAGGTTTACCAACTCAACTACCCTGGTACTGCACTTGAGTCCATCAGTAATGAGTGTATCAAGGGCTTCAACCTGAAATGAATGAGCAAAATGAGAGCAGCAAACTCAACATTTTGAGCCACTTACTATGTGCTAAGCAGCACTACTATCAGAGTCCACCTGTCAAAGCTTCCCTTTCCTGACTCCAGGCAAATGATTTTGTTCCTCTTGATGTCAATACCTAATCTGTCTGCCTTGCAAGAAACTGGAGGCATGCATGAGCCAGCAAAAGAGTAAAAAACAGCCTAGCTTTGGAGACAGCCCCTCAGAACCCTGCCTGACACAACCTTATGCACAGCTGTTACAGTTTATATCTAACTGCTCCCTGAAAGCCTCATTCAATCATAGGCAGGTCTTATAGCTGACTAGCTGTTAGGCAGTGGGATCTGGACAGAAGAGATGAATCGCTGAGGGCATGGCCTAGAAGGGTTTATGTCCCTCCCGATTTCTCCCTTCACTCTCTACTTCCTGTCCAGCATACCATAAGCAGCTCTCTTCAGCTTTACCATCCTGCCTTAAAGTCAGCTGACTATGCACTGAAATGTGAACCAAAATAAACTTTTTAAAGTTGTGGGTGGAGGTACTGTATCTCAGCAACATGAAAGATGACTATGACAATGGCCATCCAAACCAAGGGCCTCTAAGTTCAAGAACATACACACACACACACATACACACACACACCCCGTACCACCGCCACCAATAATATAAAGATATTTTTAAGATAGAATTTACCATTCTAACTGTAGCATCAGTTAAGTTTTTATAGATGATTAACTTTATTGTCCCTGAATGTAAGATCTTTTTATGACAAAATAGATAAAGTATATTGCACTAGACCAAGTTAGGCATTTACCTTCTCCTAAATCCTGCAAGCAGATCAAAGGTGCATGCATGATCTGTTGTTTAGATGATTCTCTTCTAGAAATAAATCGGAGTGTCTTCTACAAACCACCATATCCCAGAGCCTTCTTGCAAAAGAGGACATAGAGTCTAATAATTCTAACAGAGCAGTGAAATATGGGTATGCCATGCATATTTAAGAGTCCTGTGCCTCTCAGCTTTATTTGATGCTTACAAATATCTTTAGACAAAGCTGGGCATAGTGGCACATGCCTTAAATCCCAGCACTCAGGAGGCTGAGGCAGGAGGATCCTTGTGAGTTCAAGACCAGCCTGGGCTACAAAGTGAGTTTAAGGCCAGCCTGAACTGCATAGTGAGACCCTGTCTCAAAAAATAGGGCGGGGATTTAGCTCGGTGGTGTAAGCACCTGCCTGGCAGGCACGAGATTATAGGTTTGATCCCCGGTACAAAAAAAAAAATGTTTCTTTAGACCACACAGCTTGAAATTAAATAACAGCCACTTTAAGAAAGTACTTTCTGATGTAGGTAAGGTGCTAACTAAAAAGAAAATTCATTACTTATAACTACCCAGAAGAGAAACAATATGTAACTGGCTAAGCATGGTAGAGATATTAGATGTTAACTGACCCATCCAGAATGCACTTAGACTCTCCCCACTTTTGTATTTCTAACACATTTTGCCTTTCATTCTGTTCTTGGGTTTTTCTGTTCTATTAGGAAACAGGAAATAAACCAAAGTGCCACCAAATATCAGAGTTGGCAGGGATTTTAGGTATCACCTGATGCAACCCTCTCAGAAAAGCAAAATCTGAATCTCAGAGAACAGAAGTGACTTCCTCAACATGGCAGGGGACTCCTCGGTCTCCTGAAATGGTGGGCCCTACAGTGGAACAGATTTATATTCAGGACTCTTTTTTTCTGACAGTTCTCTAAAAGGCATAGAATAAAATTATCAGAAAGTTCTTTATCGACACAAAAATGTATTTGGTGTCCTTCTTTAATGATAGATCTATTGAGCATCCCTAAAACATAAGTCTGAAATCCAAAATGCTCCAAACTCCTAATCTTTTTTTCCCAGTACTGGGATTCAACCCAGGGCCCTTTTTATTATTATGATGAGATAGGGTCTTTTCAAATTGCTAAATTGCCTAGGCTAGGCTCACACCTTTGATCTTCCTGTCTCAGCCTTTAAGAGTACTGAAATTACAGACATGCACCACCATACTGGGCTCAAAATCCAAGTCTTTTTGAATGTCAATATGATACATAAACATTAAAGTTTTTAGAAATAATTCAAAATTCAAAACACTCTGAAATCTGAAGCACTTATTTTCCTAAGCATTTTGGGCAAGGAATTCCCAATCTGTAGTTGATAATGCTGCTTTTGGAGTCAGCTAAACCTACATACCCATAGCAACTTGAACATTTTCTAGCTGAGTGGTCCTGGGCACATTTCACCTCTCTGAATCTTATTTTTCTAATCTGTAAAATGGGATCGCCAATAATAGCATCTATCCCTCAGGGTACCTGATTTATGGAAAATTTTCAATACATGCTATTTGTAGCTATTATTAAACCCTAATCCTATTTGTATGATGGGAGGGCTGTAGGAAAAACAACTCTAGTAGATCTGCATTGAATTACACCTGCTTCTCCCAAGAAAGCCCCAGACTTAGACCTAAATTTCTCAAAGGAACTGGACCAAGAGTACTAGTCTGATGGCAGCACTACTAGGACTGGGGCCCAATGGATTAATTCTCAGCCCCACACATAAAACTAGGTATCTCCTCCCCCAAAGATAAGTTTCGCAAAGAAAAAAAAAGCAGTTGACAGAAGTCATGAACACTCTAAACTTGAGAAAGCTCCTGAGGAAAAGAAAAGTCCACCACTAGATAGAGAAAATCCAGAGCCAACAACTATCTTAGAAAAAGAGAGAATGAGCCTTCTTTAGGGCTTCATAGGCCTTAGTCAGTGTTGAGCCAGTGGAAAGTCACTGCTGACTCTCCCTGGATAGTCTTAAGAAAGAATAAAATTCTACTCCTCTCCTCCAAACCACAAGAAATCAAAAAGCATAAAGCCAAAAGTAAATTCTTCTGAAAGTTTTAATATGTTTCATTAGATTCATTTATCCATCAAATGAGGCTGAACAGTGTACTAGGACCTCAGAGGGTGCTGGCCTGACTTACTATTCCTGGCTCTGCCACTCCCAAGTGGCGTGATATTAGGAAAACAGCTTCCCCTCTGGGCTTCTTTCCCTATCTGTAAAACAAAGGTCATGAACTACAGGAACTCACACTCCCTGTGATCTCTAGTATTTTCTGGTCATAAATTCTGTACATACTTGCTACCTAAAAATGCAGTATGCTGACTAGAAATAAGCCTTAATATTAAATTCCCTGGGACAGATGGAAAGAATGGCTATTATCAAGAAATCAACCAATAATAAATGCTGGAGGGACTGTGGGGAAAAAGGAACCCTTCTCCACTGTTGGTGGAAGTATAGACTGGTGCAACCACTGTGTGGCGATTCCTCAAACAACTAGGTCTAGAGGTTCCATTTGCCCCAGATATTCCCCTTCTGGGGATCTTCCCAAAAGAATGAAAAATATCATACCACAGTGATATATGTGCACCCATGTTTATAGTAGCACAATTTGTTACAGCCAGATCTTGGAAACAACCTAAATGCCCATCGACTGAGGAATGGATAAAAAAGATGTAGTACTTTTATACAATAGAGTACTACTCAGCCATAAAGGATAAATTGGAGACTTTTATAGATAAATGGATACAACTTGAGACCATACTCAGTGAAATAAGACACAGATGTGTAAAAATCATATTGTCTCATTAGTGTGAGATGCTGAAAGAAACAACATATGTATATGTGTATGAAAAAATAGTTAAGATAGTTATACTACAGATTTCTCTGAGGTCACTAAAGAGAAAGATTTGTGCTGGTACTGTTCAGACAATTGAATGCAGATGTCTTGTGCTCTGGGTGCATGATTTGAGGATGACAATATGCAATGTATGTACTATTGTTGCCCCCTGATTGACATGTTTTGAAATTGTTTTATTTTTTTTTCTACTTGTTTTTTTTTCTACTTTTTTTTTCTCCTTGAAATAAAATGGATTTAGGAAAAAAGCAATTTAAAAAGGAAATAAATAAAAGATAGTTAACATAGTTATACTACTGATTTCTCTGAGGTCACTGAAGAGAAAGATTTGTACTGATACTGTTTGAATAATTGAATGCAGATATCATGTGTTCTGGGTGCACGATTTGGGGATGACAGCACACACTGTATGCACCATTGTTGTTCTGTGATTGATGTGATTTGAAATTTTGTTTTATTTTTCTTTTTGAAATAAAATGAATTTTATGAATAAATAAATAAATAAATAAATTCCCTGGGGGTAGAAATCATATACAGTACAACATTTCTTTTTTTTTATTTCCAAAGTAGGATACTAACTAGGCCCAGAGTAATTGCTTACTAAATGTTAGGTGATCTAAATTTGTCACATAGTACCTAGCATACCACAAAACTTTCATGTGCCAGCCAGATCTCCCCAAACATGTCTCCTATCAGACTTTTCAAATATGGCAGATTTTACTACCCTGGGCTTTTAATAAAAAGAAGCATTACACAGAAATCCAAAGCTCCAGCTAGGCATGGTGGTGCATGCCTGTAATCCTAGCACACGGGAGGCTGAGGCAAGAAGATCGCTGCAAATTCAAGATCTGCCTGGGCTACAAAGTGAGATCAAGGCTAGCCTGATCTGCATAGTGAGACTGTCTCAAAAAGATAAAAAAAAAAAAAACCTCTTTGTTACCATATAACAGTAACTGAACTCCTAGGTAGCAGGCAATCTGCTCTGTACTGAGAAAAGGAGTAGTGAGTTACTCATCATACGAGTTTTAAGATTCAGTTAACCTAGCCCAGCAGAAGTTCTAGAAAGGCAGTTACTGCAATGGAGGAACTCCTGGATCCTTACACCATAGATCTTAAAACAGCTGAACTACTAGCACACAGTGAGATGAACAATTTACTAGAAGTACACACCAAAGATTTTAGAATACAGAGGAGGAAACACCTGCAATGAGATATTATTCAATGTGCACACACATTTCTAGAGGCCAGTTTAGACTCTGAACACATTTAATCCAGTCTTTCTACACTAATGATTCCTAAACCTGTCTGCAGATTAGAATCACTTAAGGAGCTTTAAAAATGCCCATGTTTAGGCCTCAGCCCAGACAAATTATTTAAGAATTGGGGCAGGGTTAGACATTGGCATGCTGCCTCAGGTGACTGAGAGATACATCCAGCATTCAAGACTCTGGTTTCCACCTTTTCCATCTTCATTTCTAAACCCACTTAAGTGGCAAGTCCAGCAACTTGGAGTACTGCAGGAGCCACAAAAAATCCATTTCACTCAATCACTCATCACAGTATTCCTTAAGGAAGTACGATCATACCACCCTAGCCAAAGCATTTCTGGCCACCAAAACTAAAAACAGGCTTTTCTTACCTGGGCATGGGGCACATGCCTGTAAACCCAGTATTCTAAGACTGAAGCATAGGAGGATCACAAGTTTGACTCCAGTCTGGGTAACTTAGTTACTTAGTAATATCCTATCTTAAAATTTAAAATCATAATCACAATCATAATACTGAGAGATAGGGATAAAGCTCAGTGCAAAAGCCTTTGGCTCAATCCCTGTTACTGTGAGCTGAGGGGGTGGCCTTTCTTAACTTTCAGTTAGTCGGAGAAGGTGATTAACAAGTCCAGCCTATGTTCCAAATGTTTCACTTATCAGAGATCACAAGCTTAGCTGGCCTGAGATTGCATCCTTTTCTGGAAGCTTTCCTACTCCTAAAATCACTATTTCGTGTCCTTTCTCAATCACCTTACTGCCTGATTCATACTGAGGTTTCCTTGCAGGGATGTTTGTTTCCTATTGCTTCTGCAGCTCAACACTGAGCCTCTCTGCCTCTGTCTGTCTGTCTGTGTCTCTGTCTGTCTCTGTCTGTCTCTTTCTTTCATACACACACACGCGCACGCGTCCGCGCACACACACACACACACACAGATGTGCCTCTTTAATTCCTTCTTAATCAGACTTTGCTTGACTCTTGACCACTTAACTACTCTTACACTTATCTTTGCTTTTCAGCTCAACTTCCTGGCAATGAGTACCTGCCTCATTCTAGCAGTAATCTCTCCCCACCTCCTCCCCACCACCAGCAAGGCACCTGGGTGTGGCACAACCTCCCAGACATACGATGTTTTCTCACTTGCCAAATCTTCTCTTGTGAATTGGTTTCTTTCATCCATTTTATATCTTTAATAAAATTATTCCTCATGTTGCCAGTTATCTCCTTTCTCTATTTTTATTTATCATTATTTATTAATTTTGGTGCTGGAGATTGAAATCAAAAGGGCCTCATGTATGTTAAGTGTGTGCTGTGTCACTGAGCTCCATGTCCACCCTTTCATTCTTTAAATACATGTTTTTCTTAATAAAAAAATCTGCACTTACTCCAAATGCAAATACAGAACTATACTAAGTAGAAAGTAAGTGTCCCCCTTTCCCTGATCACTCAAAAGTAAGCACTATTTGGTATATATTCTTCTAACCTTTTAAAATGTGCTCACAAACATATATGTGTGTGTGTGTGTATGTATATTTAAGCAACTTTTTTAATTTTAACAATATACTGTGAATATCTTCCAAAATGAATAAAGACATGAGCCTCATTTTTCAAAATTTTCAGCATATCCCATTGACCATATTTACCATTCTGCCACCAAAGGCTCTTTCTCAATGTTCTCTGTTTACCTGCACTGATGCCATAAATGTCTCTGCACTCAATTCTTCACACACTGACATCTACAAGGTAAAGTTTTAGAAGTGAGCAGGGCAGCTGGTCACTGGGACCAGGCTTTGCTCAGTTCTTGAGTCTGTGTCACATGACACGGAGGCCTATCTCCTACTTCCTGAAACTCCTTTTGTTATTGGATCTCATTCTACCTCCTGGATGACTGCTCTTTCATTGAGCCTATTTTCTTTACCCAGAAGAAGACAATCCCCTAAATACTCTTCTTTTTCTTCCCTAGCTTGCAATTATATTCTCCTTTATCGTCTTTAAGAAAATTCCTCTGAAATCTAGCCACATCTTAAACATCTGCAGAACACTCCAACCTTCATGCCTGAAACATCTGAAGCTTAATCAACCCCAAAATAAATTTTTGACCTTTTTCTCTAAGTCAGTCCCTTCATCTAAAAAACAGGGATTAGACTAAACTCCATTAAAATGTTATTTTTTAAATTCTAGAATGAGCCAGCTGTGGAGGATATAAAAATTAATAAAAAAAACATGGACCTTGCATCCAGGGAACACACACTCTTGAGTGAGAATAATACATAAACAATTACATAATACAAGGCAGAATAACATGCTAAAATAGACAAGAGTGGCTAAATCTGGCTTGGGCTTGAAAACAGCTTCATGGAGTGTTTGGGCTGAGCCTTGAATGATAACAAGCATTTTAACATGAAGAGAAAAGAAAGTATTTCTGGCTGAGGACTCTGCATGAACGAAGTATAAACTCAGAGAAGAACAGAAATACATGGTACACATGATTGGATCGGATAGCACATGAAAAATGTCCTAGAAGACAAGGCTAAAAGGATTAGGAGCAAAATCATAGAAGATCCTGAATCCTACTATTAGGAGCTCAGTCTTTCCCTAAAGGGTTTATCTATCTGCCATCCCCAGTCTTTGTGCCAACTCAGGCTGATTAATAAATGGATGTCTATAAAGCCATCCTAAAAAACCATTTTGAACCTGCATGTATACTCCTTGGGAAAGCATGCCTAGGGCTAATCAGCATAGTCAGCCAGGGACATCATAAAGTGTATGCATGCCAGGGCCTGCCATGCCTGCTGAAGGCAACAGGGAGATACTGAAGGTTTCTAAGGAAGGGAATAGCAAGGCCCAGCATGTATTTCACTTGTATCACTCTGGTAGTAGCCTAAAAGAAGGAGTAAAAAGACACATAGAGGAGAGATGATCAGTCAGGATGCTACTGTAATAAGACAACAATGACACTGATGATGATGATGGTGATGATGATAATACATGAGACGAACAAGGGCAGAGGAATCAAAAGAGGAAAAGGAAGAGACAGACAAAGAGATCATGAAAGACTCAAGATGACTAAAAGACTATGATGCTGGAAGGGAGGAAGAAAGGGCATGGGAGATATATCTACATTTCAAGGAATTTAACCTGGGTCACTAGACATACTACAATGCCATTAATGAAGACAAGAGCACTTTAGGAAGAACACCATAACAATAACTGCCTTTTTTCCCAAATCTTCCAGTCACTTTATTTGTCACACAAGGCTTTCAAGGTCTACTGAGGACCCTGGAAGGGAAAAATCACTCTCCATTGCTTGACAGCCCCAGCATTTATACAACTACACACTCAAACCTACCGTTCTTCCTTTCTCAAATTAACAAGGAACTCACCATCGGTGTCTGAGCCTGCAAACAATGGGCTAATGAACCACTGAATGTTTATGCTCTCCAAAGATGCTTATTCTCACTTAACACTTTATTTACAAGGTGCATGCACATACCTTATTTCACTTGAGTCCCATTCTTATCTTATGAGAAAAGAAGGGCTTCTGTTATAGATGGTACTAGCCCTAAATCATATTTACAAAACATCTGCTCTGCACCACTGTTATAAACACTTCACTAAATGTAGTCACACATTTAATTCTCACAAGAACCACATGGAAGATACTAATATTATCCTTATGATATAGATAAGGATATAGATAAATAATAAAATTTAAAACATATAGATATAGATAAATAATAAAATTTAAAATTTCAGCTGGATATGGTGACACATGCCTATAACCCCAGCACTTGGGAAGCTGAGGCAGGAAGAAAGCTAAGTCAGGAGGATCATCATGAGTTTAAGGCCAGTCTGAACTACATAGTAAGATCCTGTCTCAAAAATATAAAAAAATATATAAATAAAACATCAAAGAAAAAAATACACCAAGATACGTGAATTAACTTGCCAAAGGCCATACAGTTAGAAAGTAGCAGAGCTGGGATTTCAACCTGGCTAGTCTGGCTCCAGGGCTTACATCTTTAACTTGTATACTGTATGTATTATTGAATGAGACTGAGCCAAATGAGCTACCTGAAGAGCCGAAACTACTCCGTTCTGTCAACCAGTTAGTGATGAACCTAGGACAAAGATCTAGCTAACACAGTTAAGCACTCTGTATTATTCCAAGTTTTTTACCAAGATGAACTGATCTCTTCCATTAGACCGGCAGGTTACTTTGACCTTTTTTGTCCTTTGTCTTTTCTACCAGACACAGCTTCTAGATTCTGATTTTGATTTCTTACCCTGGAACCTCATACGGTTGCTAAGTAAGATCAGATGCAGGTCTCTACCTGGAGGAAGTAAGTGATGATATCAGTTTACATCTACAGATATACAGGTCTCATTTCTAAACAACCATTATCTGGAGGCAGGTCACACGGGCTGTTCACACGTCCTTGTTGTCCAAACACATCTCCCTGGACTACCTGCCCAGGATAAGCAGCATGCAAAGGCACTGGGGCCAGGCTCCTTGGTGGAAAAGAAGGAGCAAAGGCAGAAAAGGCAAACTGAAAAAGCGGTTGTTACACCATTCAAGTAGACAGGTACCTTGCAGCCACAAGATCCTCATTTCACAACTGCAATGGACACAATACTCAAAAAAACAAAAACAAGATGGCTGGGGCTGAGGGTAAAGTTCAGAGGTAGAATAAGCACTTGCCTAGTATGTTTAAGTCCCTGGGTTTGATACCCCACACAGCAAAAATAAATGAATAAATAAATAAATCACAAGATTACTGTTTCTATCACAGTTGGCAAGAACATGGACCAGTCCCTTTTATTCTGCAATGGTTAGGCTTCAAGGAGGTCACGTGTGGGGTTACAGTGAGACAATGAGCTGGGATTCAGGAAAGCCACCTCTGATCTTATTCAGCTGTGTGACTTTAGCAACAACTTCACCCCCTCCAGGTTTCAGCTTGTTTATCTGGAAAATGAGAGAAGATCTCTGAGCTAATCTCTGAGGTTTCTTGTAGTTCTAACTTGAACTACCCTGTTGTTTCAACAATCTGAGAACACTGCTAGAACATCCTATATCTGTAAGTCAACAAAAGGGGAAATGAGCTAGAAGAAATTGTAAGAATTAGATAAAACAAAAATGACCTTTGTGAAAGGCTGAAAATGAGATAATGCACAGGCAGCAGAATTAGTACCACATACTGGGATATGGTGGCACACCCCCATAATGCTAGCACTTGGGAGGCTGAGGAAGGAGGATCACTGCAAGTTTGAGGCCAGCCTGGGCTACACAGCAAGATTAAGGCCAGTCTGAACTACATAGTGAGACCCTGTCTCAAAAAACAAAACAAACTAACAAACAAAAAAGAATTAGTACCACACATGGAGCATACTTAATGCTTGTTGAAAAATGTTACAAGTGAGCCAGGTGTGGTGGTGCACACCTGTAATCCCAGTACTCCGGAGGCAGAGGAAAGAGAATCATTGTGAATTTGAGGCTAGCCTGGGCTACAAAGTGAGTTCAAGGCTGGTCCGAACTGTATAGTGAAACCCTGTCTCAAAAAGTCAAAAAAATAAAAACAAAAATATTACAAGTGTCATTATTACCACTGCTCCAAATGAAAGTATACAAAATAACTAAAACTTCCAGTGAGCTCTTCTTCCTAAATCTGATACTCTTTTGCCCATCTGATCTTCTTCCAGGTTTACAGTGTTTAAAAGTCTGAGGAGCTGGGCAGGGCAATGGACATATGTAATCTAAGCTACCTAGAAGCCAGAGGCAGGATGATCAGTGAGAGTTCAAGGCTAGCCTGGGCAACAAAGTGAGCTCAAGGCTAGTCTGAACTGTATAGTGAAAACCTGTCTCAAAACATCAAAAAATAAAAATAAAAATAAAAATAAAAGTAAAAATAAAAATAAAAATGTTACAAGTACTGTCACTACTGCTCCTAATGAAAGCATGCAAAATAACTAAAACTTGCAGTGAGCTCTTTCTCCTAAATCTGATACTTTTTTGCTCATCTGATCCTCTTCCAGGTTTACAGTGTTTAAGTCTGAGGAGCTGGGCACGGAGATGGAAATATGTAATCTCAGCTACCTAGGAGGCTGAGGTAGGAGGATCATTAGTTCAAGGTTTGCCTAGACAACCAGTGAGAACTTGTCTCAAAATAAAATTCTTACTAAGTGACTATACTTGTAATCTTATTGACTGATTATAGTTCTGTCCCACCTAAAGCCCACTTCACTTTGTGGCTTTGCTCAATAAAACACCCTTGAGAATGGAGTTGGTGGGCAGCCCACTTTCTGGGCCCCCTTCTGTCCCTCTCAGACAGAAGCTTTCTCTCTCTCAATAAATTCTTCCTACTCTTAAAAAATAATAAAGATTAAATAAAATTTTTAAAAGGACTAGAAATGTAGCTTAGTGGTAGAGCACTTGTATAGCAGGCCCTGGGTTCAAT
This sequence comes from Dasyprocta punctata, assembly GCA_004363535.1. Taxonomy (NCBI): domain Eukaryota; kingdom Metazoa; phylum Chordata; class Mammalia; order Rodentia; family Dasyproctidae; genus Dasyprocta; species Dasyprocta punctata. The sequence goes on along the minus strand of RJWM01002530.1, from coordinate 9,240 downwards.
CCTCAGGACCACAAAGGGGAGGAGGTCTAAAGGAGGCCTTAAATGAACAGAAGCACCACCTGTCTTTAAGTCCATGAATATTTATGATTAAAAAATGAGAACTCCATGCCAAGGGAAGATGTAAAGAGAGAATGTAAGTGACAAGAGCCATGATTTAATCCCAGTTTAATTCACTGTGAACTTTCTGTGGAAAAGGGAAATAAAAGAAACAACAGGTGCAGACCAGAATGTACTTGCAAATTATTTTTCAGGACAGACCCAAAGCAGGGAGTAAGAAATTTGGGAAGCTGAACCTAGCCTGGTTTCCACGTACATCCATCTGGGCAAACACAACACTGGCTGTGAGATAGGGCCAAACATGACCCAGTTGGTCAGGGAACCCTGTGACACAGCGAGCTTCACATTCTTCTTCCCAAATTGAAGGCAGCCTTGGCCTAAAGATCACCCGACTCCTCTGTTCAACACAATACACTCCTGTCCTACCCAGAGAGGCTAGCTACAGGCTGGGAGTTAAGCAGTTCTCTTTGCATACTGACCAGAAACCCATAAGCAGACCGTGCCTTGGTCCTAGCTTGTAGGGGTACTCTGATGAGAGCTGGACTGGAAAGTAGAGTGAGCTACCATTCAGCAGAAGGGAGATCCAAAGGTAAAAGCAGCCCCTTTCTTTGGGGTTCTGATCTTGCTATGGAAATGGAAGCCCAGGAAATAGGGAAAGGTGTCCACATGAAGCAGCAGCCCAAGGAGCCAACCGTGAACATGCTGAAAACAATGAGGCACTCGGTCACATGACCACCTACAACATTCCTGCAGGGTGCAAAGACTAAAGTACAGCAAAGAGAATAAAGTGTACTGACAGGCACACTCAAGTGCCTGGAACTTAGGAATCTCTTAACAAATGCAAAACAAGGAACCAGTGCTGATATGAAGAGGACCTTCTGTTACCATATTCCCTGGGTTTGGAATGAGGGACCTTCCATAGCTTATTTCTAAGAGATGCGGTTTGTTTTAGAAATGCCCTCTAAACCAGCTACTCCCAGGAAACCAGGATTGCTACAGAAAACATGATCTTAGCACCTCTATTCTCAACTCCAAAACCAAGGAACTGCCTATTTACCCACAATGCCTGAGCAGGGTAGAGCATTCCCCACATTAGGGTCGTAAAGTCACATGACAAAAGCCTGAACCCTGGAATATTGCGTTTAAAGGTAGCCTTCCTCTAGTGACTGGTGGCTTATGCTCCAGAGCAATCTACTCTGAAACAAAGTAGTAGGTGTTGAAAAGAGAGGCCTACCATATCCTGAAGATAGATGTAGGAGGCATTTTCTATTTCTGCTCCCTTGCTGATATGTAAGGAAAGGCCCAGTGAAGTTTGCACCCCAAGCAGCACATTTTCCACTACACTGTGTTCTCCTTCTGCTATGATGCAGGTCTGCTTTAAATCTTCCTTTCTTGAACTGGGGTATACCTCAGTGGTAGAGCACTTCCCTAGCATGCACCAGGCTGTGGGTTCCATCCTCAGCATTGCAAAATGAATAAATGAATAGACAGATAGACAGACAGACACATAATGAACCTACAGTTGCCTTTCTCCCAGGAGCTCTGAGTAGCCTTTTCTCCTCTAATATGTACCTAACTTTGGTAACAGGCAGCACTGGAGAAAGCCGTGCTTCCCTCATTGAAAACACATTAATGGCTGTGCACCTCGACCCGGTTCCTCAGCTGCGGCTTGCTATTGGTGCAGCCCAGACTTGGCTGAGCGTGGTGGCCGTGATAATGCCACCGCGATAATCCTTGACGGCTGGCTCCATAGCTCATGCCCCTACTGCTGCCCTCCAGTTTTTCAGCTACTGATGTTATAAACAATAAAATACTGGAGTACAGAATTGAGGAAAAGACATAAACTAGTTTGGTCTGAGTCCAGATGCTGGAATATAGCATCGTGGGGAAGACAAGAAGGAAGGACCCAGGAAGAATCTAAAGTGAGAATTGAAGCCCACAGAAAGAGTAAAAAGAAAAACTTGAATGATGAAGGCGGTAGCTGGCGATGCCTTTGCCCGGAGCTGGACCTGCTGTGCGAGAGGAGCTGTTGGAACCTGGGGACACACGATCAAGGTGACATGGCTGCTGGCAATCCTGGAGACCTCTGCAGAGAGGTAGCATTGGAGTGGAGCTGCAGTGGAGAGCAGTGGCAGACCTAGAAGACTGCACTCAATGGTGGCGAGTGCAGAGGACTCGGTCCTCCTGCAGGAGAGAGCAATTGACTGGGAACCATTTTGGAGTCAGGCTGGATAAGCCTAGAACCACAACTGCTGCCAGCTTCCTCCAGCAGCTCCTAGCTGGGCACAGACCTGTGGAAATTGCTCAGACTGAGCCTCGCTCCCACATGCATTCTAGCGGCCATTGTAGAGGTTCTCTGCAGGAAGCCAGTTTGGTCTGGAAGCAGTGGCCACCCCCACCCCAACACACACACTCCAGGAGCAGTAGTGGAGGATCCCTATGGGTCACCAGCCCAGGTCTGCAGGCGATGGCCAGTCCCACCCCCGCACACACTCCACCAGCCATCAGGGAGCCAATGCAGGCTGGGAAAAGCAGCAGACAGCCCTGCATCAGTGCACACAATGGCCACCATCAGTTAGCAGCAGCCAGCAATGGCTAGAAGAACCAAACAGTCTTGCTTCAGAGAAATTGCAGCCAATGCAGGAAGTGCCTGGAACCCCAGTACCACTTGTCCAGAAGAACCCAGGAATATGTCCAGACAAAGAAGCAAAAGGCAGTCTCTGCCCTCCAACCCAAGCAGAGCAAGTCCAGCAGATGCAAACATGGAAGAGATCAGAGTCACACACCTGAACTTTCTGAAGTGATGGCAACTGAAGTAAAGAAACAACTTCATGAGACTATAAAAGAAATTAGAAGAGAAATACTAACTCAGGTAAAAGAAGAAATGAAAAACGTATTTAAAAGAATTGCTAAGCATCTCTAAAGACATAGATAAAAAAATGGAGGAGCATAGGAAAATGAGGGTAACCTTGAATGAACAATACAAAAAACATATAGAATACATCAAACAGATTCAAAGAGATATCCAGGAAATTAAAAATTCTATTGAAAGCTAGCAAAACCACTTGAAAGAAGCTGAAGATAAACTTTGAAACCTTGTAGACAGGTTTGCAGCCTGCGATCATGAAAGGAAAGATCTCTTAAAAAGAACAAGGAACCTGGAAGTAACAATTCAACAGCTACAAGACAACCCAAAGAAACCTAGCTTAAGAATAATAGGTGTGAGACAATCGGCCATGCTGAGACTGAGTGGGCCCAACAAAAAGCTAACTAGCCAGCCTTTCTTGTAAGCTGTGCAAGCCATGTGGATTCCAGGGAAAGAAAAATCAGCGCCCCTTGAGAATCAGCCATGCTGGTACTGGGTGGACACAACAAGAAGCTAACTAGCCAGCCTTTCTGGTAAGCTGTACAAGCAGCACAGATTTCAGGAAGAGCAAAGTCAGATAGCACCTCCTGTGAGGCTACCAGCATGAACTGAGAATCAAACCCCCCAACCCACCCACAACCCCAACCCTGTAAGCAACCTGCTGGTTCATAGGACAGGATCAGTTGATAGTAAATAAGGTACGTAAAGCAACTAAATGCATGTATTGTTTGGTTGATTTTACAGGACTAGGGCCAGTGGTCTGAGCCTCTTTTGGGAGAATGACAGTATACAATATAGCAAATATGGGGGATTTCCTTCTATCTTGTCTTTGAAATCCAATATTGTTCTCACTGCTTTGCTTTGTTCCAATTAATTGTTTTGCCTTATTCAATATTCTGTTTTCATTGGTTATATTCTCTTTTGTTTTTGATTTGATTTTGTTGTGCCTGATGGAATGGACAACTATTGTGAAGATAACAAGATATACTATAGTAGCTATTGTTGTTTTCCTAGTATCCTACTTTGAAGTTCTGTACCAATTTTGCTGTTCTGTTTTGATTGGCTTTGTTCTGTTTTGTTTTGTTGGATTTTACTATGTTCAAAAGAAAAAAAAGAATAATAGGTGTGAGTGAAAAAGCAAGGGTCAACACCAATGACATTAAAAGTCTATTTACAGAAACGATATCAGAAAACTTCCCAAGCATGGGAAAAGGAAGTGACATTCAGATAAGTGAAGCATATAGAACTCCAGCTAGCCATAACCAAAATAAGTCTATATCCAGACATATAATAACCAAGATCCAAGAAATTCAACACAAGAACAGAATATTAAAAGCTGTGAGACAAAAGAAACAGATCACCTACAAAGGAAAACCCATCAGAATCACAGCAGACTTCTCAACACAAACCATCAAGTCAAGAAGAACTTGGAGTGAAGTATTTCAAGTCCCAAAAGAAAACAACTTCCAACCCAGATTGATGTACCCTGCAACACTATCTTTCAAAATTAACGGAGAAACAAGATACTTCCATGACAAAGAACAACTGAAGGAATTCATGACCACCAAACCAACCCTACAAAGAATACTGAAGGACATTCTAGAAAGAGATTTAAAAAAAAACCACAGCTTCAGGAATACCCCGCAGCAGAGGGGTATCACTGAACGGGACATACAATTGAATGGAGAGGAAAAGTAGGCAGCCAAAGGCAGGAAAATAGCATGGCAGAGGCAAGGCAGTGCATGTTGGCCATAACCATTAATGTAGATGGCCTCAATTCACCAATAAAAAGAAACACAGGCATAGTGGATCAGGAGACAGGATCCACCAATATGCTTTATATAAGAAACACATTTAACTCGAAAGGGGGTTCACTGACTGAAAGTCAAAGGAGAGAGAACAATCCTCTACGCGACAGGGAACCAGAAAGAAATGGGGGTAGCTTGCCCATTAGCTGTAGAGTGGACAACAAAGACACGGCATTTTTATACAATGGAAAGCTACTCAGCTATAAAGAAAGATAACCTCCAGGGTCTTGTAGGTAAATGGATACAACTTGAGGTCATGTCCATGGATGAAATGATTCAGAGTCACATGGATGAACATCGTGTCGTCTCCCTAGTATAAAATCTAAAGGAGTTAGTGGGATTCAAAATACACAATACATATTGTGAAAGTGAATGGGGAGGAAATGTCTAAAAAGGAAAGGCAGTGGCCATTGTTAATCTATTATTGTGATTTGAATCCTGTATTGTTTCCATTGTTCTGTTGAGTTTGGTTTTATTCTCTTCTAAACAAAAATAAACAAATAAAACAAAAAAAGGAAGCAAATTAATTCACGAAAATGCAAAAAAAATAAATCCATTTACCTGTCTCTGCCACCCACACCCACCCAAAACCACTCCTTTCCATACTTCTCTCATCTACTCACCAATTTCCTAAATTACTAATCCCAAGGTGTTTGTACCATGAGCCAGTCCACTGATGAAGAGCATCAATAATTAAGTCAATAGGTCCCTGGCAAACCATGCTTCCTACCACTGAGAACCACTTCAAAATTCTTCAGAAAGGACTGGGTGACCTAAGGTAAACTTTATATTACCCATAAAACTGTCTTTATGCCTCAAACAGCTAAGCAAACCTGCCTTACAGAAATTATTACATGAATCCTAGCTTCATGGAACTAATATTCTTGCCCACTGCATGAAACAAAGATGCCAGGGCATCTTTTCTCCATTGAGATTCTTAAATCTACCTTCCTGTATCAAATCTCTACCAACTTATCACAACATCAAGCACCCAAGCCATAGTCAAAATGAAAATTATAATGAGTGTCAATGCCATCATCACCTTGATTGTGCTACTTATGACTGATCATCATCATTAACATCACAGTTAAAATGTATTAAATGTATACAATGTGCCAGATACTGTACTATCTTAAATTCTTTAGTAACATTCTTTCATTTTTCTTACTTAACAATCTTGGTATGTGTACGACTAATTATTCCTTTATTTATTTATTTATTTATTTATTTATTTTTGGAGACAATGTTTTGCTATGTAGTTCAGGCTGGCCTTGAACTCGAGGTGACTCTCCCGACACAGCCTCCTGATTGCTAGGATTACAGGTGAGTGCCACCACGTCTGACATATTCCATCTTTAAAATGTGGGAACATAGGCTGAGAAGTTAAGTAACTTGTACAGGGCTGTGTACTGGAAGGATGTGAACCCAGGCCTTTACCACCTCAGAATGTATACTCTTACCCAGTGCTCCAATGCTGCCTTGAAATGTATAGTGCTACTGTTAAAAACTGCTAACATTTATTGAGTGAGCCACAATACTGTTCAATGCTTGATATAAAGTATTTCATTTAATCCTGACAACTCTTTGATAAGTGCTATTAGTACTCCCATTTGATGAGTGAAAATGAGATTCATAGTAGTTAAATAACAAGTATGTGGCCATATGGTGATGGAGTTCAAATCCAACCACTGGAAATATGGTCCAAAAGCTCTCCATGAAGTTGAACTTGCATTAGAAAAAGGCATTTCTACTGTCCTACTTAGTCAGGATCCTTGCTGTGTACCAATCTAGTGTAGAGTCACTAAGAGAATGTGAAAAGTAAATGCCGATGAGGAAGCCTATCTAGCCTTTCCACGTATATGCCAGCAACTCAGGTCTAGTTAATCTAAGAAAAGATGGTCAAACCTCTTTCCAGAAGTGTCTCCTCACCCCCATTTTCCCTCAACCTGATTTCTGAAGATAACATCTCACCACCAGCCACTGCTGATGCTCTGCCTAGAACATCTAATAAGTATTTACCCAGGGTTCCCAGAGCCATAGTTAAGGGTGTTAATGTGCAATCTGGCTCTGTGCCTTATTTAATCAGTACCTGAATGAAATGTCTCTTTGCTAGCAACAGCCAAAGCACAGTCAGCCAGAGTCTTTCTGCAAACACAGCTGGTCAGCTGGCAAAAGCAATTCAACTCACAAGCAAAATACAGCCCAAGTTGATATCATTGCTGCGTGATGGGGATAGGAAAACTGAAGGCACTGGAATAGAATAAGGCTGGGCTCATGCTTCCCTTCCCCTCTAGATGTTCTCACACCTCCTCTTCCAACCCACCTGAACATGTGCCCACCTGCCAAGAGCCAGAGCTTGCACTGTTCCTGCCAAACAGGACAATCTTCTCTTAGCTCCTTGGCTCCTGCCACCCACTTTTCTCAGAAACATCCAACGTAGGACAAGACGTATGCGACCTTCCTCCCTCTGCCATTGCCTCTAGGAGCTACTAGACAGACACTGTGACTAAGAGACACTCCCCACCCCCCCATACACACAAACACTCCCTTTCAGGATCATAGGCTGGCAGTGTATCCACATACCTGTTTATTTATTTGTGACAAGGTCTTGCTATATAGTCCAGGCTAGCCTTGAACTCTCTATGTACCCCCAGGCTCTTTATACTCAGCCTCTGAATGCTGGATTTATAGACATGTGCCACCATACCCAACTCGTCCAAATGTTTTGACAAAACATGTACTGACAAATGTGTAAGTCCTGCCAGATATAGCTGGGAAAGAGCTACATAAATATGAGACTAATACCCAAAGAGAAGGGGTCTTGCATATGCTTCTGGTTAACCACTGCACTCAAGCACCTTGAAGACGGACTTACATTAATATAATACCCTGGTCAGGCACAGCAGTATACGCCTGTAATCCTACCTACTGAAGGGCTGATATGAGGATCATAAAATTGAAGCAAGCCCAGGCAACTTAGGGACTTAAAAAGACTCTGTCTCAAAATAATAAATAAAAAAGCACTGGGAAGGGTAGGGAAATAGGAAAAAGAAATAATCAAGTTGTGTCATGTACAGGTACAAATTCTCTATAATAAATGGATCATTATGTATACCTCAAATGTACCAATAAACAAAATTAATTTTTTAAAAAAGGACTGGAGGTGCAGATCAGTTTGAAGGACCTGGGTTCAATCTCCAGTACTCCAAGGAACAAAAATGATATCCTGTGGGTCAGCAAGCAGAATGGTAAGAAATAGAGAAACCGAGTTCTTCCAATAGGGCAAAAAGAAGAAGGAAGAGGTCATAACATGGTTTAGATCTAAAATGTCCCCCAAAAGTCTCATATGTTTGGAAGGTGATTGGATCATGGGGGTGCTATACTCATGGACTCTTCTAATGATGAATTCAGTAGCTAAATATGCTGCTAGGAGCTAAGGCTTGGTTTGAGGTAGGTCAGCGGGGATGTGACCTGGAAGGCTATATTCTCATCCTTACCTCCTCCCTTCTCTCTGCTTCCTGGCTGTCATGGATTGAGCCTCTGTGCCAGCTTGTTTCTGCCTTAGAGCCAGCCAACTCTAGACTGAAACCACTGGAAACTGTGGATCAAGTAAAATTTCTCCTCTTTAAATTATGGTTCAGGGGTACTTTGTCCCAGTGATGGGAAAGTGACTAATACAGGCCAATCAATATCTGGAGCAAAGAACATGGAAAAGGCTACCTGTACAAAAATAGTTGACATACAGCTGGGCATGGTGGCATACTCTAATCTCAACACTCTGAGAGACTCAGGCTGGAGGATTGCACATTTAAGCCCAGCCTGGGCAATTTAGTAAATTTGTAACACTCTGCCTCAAATTAAAAAAAAAAGTTTAAAAGGACTGGGGATGCAGCTCAATGTGAAGGCCCTGGGGTCATTCCACAATACTTCAAAAAAAAAGCTACACACAGTCTAGCAATGAGAAATCAAATTAAAATAACAAGGTTCCTTTTTAAAATTCATCCTCATCCAGGCATAGCAGTGGCACACACCTGTAATCTCAGCACTTGGGAGGCTGAGGCAGGAGGATCACTGCAAGCTTGAGGCCCGCCTGGGATACAAAGTGAGTTCAAGGCCAGCCTAAACTACACAGCAAGACCATGTCACAAAAAACAAAACAAAAAAAGCACAGTTAAAAAATAAATAAAAAAAAAGTCATCCTCTTCCCAGAGCACAGTGGAGTCTGTCTACATGCCATTGCCACCTCAGTGCAAACTTCTTAGATGAAAGTGATTTCTTTCCAATTCCCTCATTTCTTCTAATGAAATGGGCATTTTGAATTATAGAGGGGAATATTTTTGAAGTTTGAAATACTCTGAAAAGAGGCAGGCTTAGGCAGGTTGAGTACGGTAGAAAGATTTAGAAACAGGGAAGGATGAATGTAAAGGAATATAAAAAAGAAATGTACACAGTATCGGTTTAGAAAAATACAAAGAGAGGTGAAACCAGAAGGATCATGCAGCCTAGGCT
>RJWM01002529.1:39794-127386 GCA_004363535.1 Dasyprocta punctata | reverse complement strand
GGTCTGTGGATATTTTTGCAAATCCTGCAGTTGGCTGCGTGACCCTCACTGTTGTGAAAGTGCTCGGTTCTGTGGTGAGCACTTCTGTGTGGGGGTGTGAGTGTGCCAACAGGAAAACGCTAGAATTCCGTTTTGTTTCTTTGTTGGTCATCTTTTAGGGACTGAAGTTTAAGTCTTAGTGATTTTAGGGCTTGTTGCCTCCTTTGCTAATGGATCTGTATATCTAACGATGTGTTATATTTTTTGTTACAGTTGATTCACTACTTTGTATTTAGTGTCTTGATTTTCATTATTTTCTAGGAGTTTCAGGTTTCTTTAGCTATGCAGCAGGAGATGAAAATTTTCTTTTTAAGGCGGTGATGTGGGACTAGCATTTCATTATTGGGGCCATTTTTGTACACACACAGAAGTGATAAACAGAAGAGCCTTTGTCAGCAGTGCTTTGTGTAGATGGAAACGACTAGAGCAGGGCTGCTGTCTCCTTGTCACTCAGAGGATGTGTCAGAGAAGGCTTCATGCACTTGGCATTTCTACATGCAGCTTGGTTAGGAGCACTATGTACTGCAGAAATAGATTCTTGTTTGATGAAGTCCCCAAAGGAACAACTCGTCGTGTGTTCTTGTCACTAGTTTTCACCTGAGCACAGGAAAGGAGATGTGTGGATATCTGTCTATGCAGAGGATGACGACCTTGGGAAGCAGAATTAGCTGAAGAGCACTAGGGAAATAAACTAATCTGGACATTTTTCAGGGTTGTGATGAAACAGTGTGTCTTGGAAAAGATTTCAACTAATTTTATTTTGCATTTTAGGTGAAGTACAGACACTTTTGTGGGCGGAACACTGTTTATCACTTATGTGTCCTCTGTTCTCCCAGCTTAACTTTTCTTCTGGTTAATCTTGTTCAGTTCCATCTTAGGGACCAAGGTGATCACGCTTCATGAATAAGGACAGATGAAGTGCTGGCAGTGAGTTCCAGGGTGAAATCCTTTACAATGTCATGTTGGATGTTATTCATAGTAAGGCAGTATTTGTTTATCAAGAAAATTAGAGACAGTCAAAGGATGTAAGAAATTTTGATCAGGAATCCACAATATGATTACAAGTCAGAATGAATGACAGTTTTGAAAAATTTTTAGACAATAAACATTCTCATTACTAGTATTTTTATTTGGCTTTGGCCTGGTTAATGTTTGTATTATGTATCTTTTTCTAATAAATGTAAATTCTTTTTTGTTGTTGTTGTTTGTTTTTGGTACTGGAACTTGAACTCACAACCTTGCTCTTGCCCAGGCAGCTGCTGTGCTGCTGAGCTATATCCCCGGCCAATAAATGTGAATTCTTAATTTTTCATGTTCTATTTCCATTATATGTGAAATAGTTACAGAAGGGTTAGGAGTATAGCATTCTTCAGTAACTGCTGGAGGTGCTCAGTTAGATATAGAGCAGTCCCAGTGTGTAGGTTGCTTGTAGGAATCCCCAATAATTGTTGGCTGGGTTAATAAATATAGCTTGTAGATGTAGTGCAATTGACAGGACAACTGCTTACCTGCTTTCTGCCTCTATAAATTCATTATTTGTATAAATTCCATATAAATGGAATCAGACAATATGCAGTCATTTGCCTTTCACCCAGCGTAATTTTTTTTAATTAATAATAATAATAATAATCAGAGTAAAGCAAAACAGAGAGAACCATATTGGGCCTCGAAGACAAGACAGAAGAGAATCCCCCTTACTTGCTACATTGCCTGCTGTCACCTTCCAAAGAGATGCTCAGATTGCTGACCAGGGGCCTGCAAAATCTATGAAACAATACTAGAAAATAGTTGCTTGATGTTCCTTGGTTGCTATCAATTTAGCCAGACCTCTGAAACAGCAGGTCGCTGACGGGGGTGGGGGGGTGGGGGGATTTGTCCCTGATTCCAAGCCCAAGCGCTGGTGCCACTCTGGCCCAGCGTGCTGCACCCCGCAAGGGGCCGTTCTCGTTCTCCTCCGGGGTCCCATGAGGTCAGGCCCCCGGAAGGCAGTACAGTTGTGTCCTGGTCAGTGCCTGTGCCACTCGGGCCCAGCAGGCTGGGCCCTGCAAGGGGCCATTCTCGTTCTCCTCCACCCAGCGTAATGTTGAGGTTGTGTGTGTGTTGTGGAATATATTGCTTCACATTTGTTCTTTTTCATTGCTAGATGGTATTCCATTGTGTGGATGTATTACATTCTGTGAATGAATTTAATGAAGACATATGAGCTGGGCATGGTGGCGCATGCCTTTAATCCCTGCACTCAGGAGGCTGAGGCAGGAGGATCCTTGTGAGTTGGAGACCGGCCTGGGCTACAAAGTGAGTTCAAGGCCAGCCTGAACTGCATAATGAGACCCTGTCTCAAAAAATAGTGCTGGGAATTTAGCTCAGTGGCGTAAGCGCCTGCTTGGCAGCTGTGAGGTTGTGAGTTTGATCACTGGTACCAAAAAAAAAAAAAAAAAAAGACATACGTTTTTATTTCTCTTGGGAAAATTCTAAGGAACAAGATTGCAGGATCATATCTTACACTGTTTCTTTCTTTCTTCCTTTCTTTCTTTCTTGGTACCAGGAATCAAACTCATGACCTTGCGCTTGCCAGGCGGGCACTGTGCTGCGGAACTATATCCCTGGCCCTTAAGCTTGTTCTTTAAACTTCAGAAAGACTTGTGTCTCCCCCGCCGATGGCCTTCCTGATTCATGGAAAGACTGAAGGCACCCAAAGGAGATCCCTTACCTCTCCTGGTCCTTGACACACTAGCTTATCTCTTGTGCCCCAGCTGTTCTTCCTTCCCTTCCATTTCAGTGGATGCAGTGCCCGTCATTCTGCATCAGGCCCTGCTCCAGCTGTGCTGGGGGTCTCATTCTCCTTCCTGCTGATGACCGCGCTGACTTCCATCTCTTAGTTCTACTTCTTTCTCATTTTGCTCAGGTTTAAATCTTTCACCCAAAGCACAGACAACATAAAAAAATGGCAGCATAGCCCTAGAAAGAGACCTCAGTTATTCTGCCTTCTTGGATCTGTGTCTTTCCCCAGGACTTTCGTTATCATTATATGCTGGTGACTTCAAGGTTTCCGTCTGAAAGCTCGCCTCTGAGCTCAGGCTTCCGTGTCCAGTGACCTCCTGGGCCTTCTGCCGCACGCACTGCAGATATTTAAAGGGCGGGTTCTCTACAGCAGTGCTCTTTCTCTCTCTTTGGTCCCAAAACTGCTTTTCATTTCCTCTGGTCATAGTGACTGTTTTCATTATCCATTTTGCTGTGAACCGAGCCAGAAATCTGGGTATCTGTCATCCTTGACCTTGTGTTCAGTCTCTAGGTCCTGCCAATGCTATCTCCTAAAAATGATTCACTTCGCTTCCACCCTTTGCTGCTTTCCTGTTTCATGGCCGTCCTGTTATTTCTGTATTTTTACGATAGTCTCATCTAGTGTTCCTTCCGCTAGCCTTCTACTCATTTTCTGCTGTCCAGCCAGGTTCCTTACTACCAAATGCAGATCTCACCGTGCTGTTCCCCATCAGAAAATACTTCAGTGACTAAGCACTCACCAGGGGAAAGTTCATTGCTTAGAAAAATTGTTCACGATCCGACTTACTTTTCCAACCCTGTTTCTCTTGTTATTTATTCCTCCCTTTCTCCCACATTCCAAGCATTTTAAATAGGTTTTTATTAGAAGTTGAACTATTTTTCTTACATTTTCAAGGGTTTTTTCTCCTTCACATGTAGTTCTGCTTACAATGAAAATAAGAATGCTAACTTTCTAAATATTAACCATCAAACAGTATGTGGAAACATTTCTGCAATGTTATTGTTTGGTTTGCTGTCAGATTCTGGATATAGAAGATGTTTATAATAATGTTTTTCAGAAATTGAACTAATTACATATTTAACTATAATAGACAATTTGCTTATAGAACTCAGAGGGGATTTCCTGTGAGTACTGCTCCACGTATAGGTCACTGATAATGAACTCATGCTTTTTTATGAGCATTTCTGTTGTGGAAAATGTGGATAATGTAATTGGCTCATGGAAAAATGGGAGTATAAATACTGGACACAGAACCTCCTTAAACTACAGAAAACTGATAGATACTTTAAGCAGGGCTTAGTGATACATGTTTGAGACCTGTCACATTGCGAGGACTTCGTGGTGCACCATTACAGCAATAATAATAATAACAGGATGTGCGTTTTTTACTGTGTGCCACACACTGCTATGGAGAAGTATTTTACTAATTTTTACATTTTTCTGTCATTTTTCCAGTGACTTCAAAATAATGTGTTCTTTCAGATTGGCCTCTTTCTGATGTGCACTTAAATTCCTTGTCTTTTTATGGCTTGGTAGTTCATTCTTTTTATTGGCAAATAATATTCCATTGTTTGGTATACCACAGTTTACCCCTTTACAACTGAGGAACATCTTGGTTGCTTCCAAGTGTTAGCAGTTGTGAAAAAAGTAGCTGTAAACATCTCTGTGTAGGATTTATGTGGACATAAATTTTCAACTCCTGTGGGTAAATCCCAAACCCTCGTGCTGGATTGTATGGTAAGGTCAGACTCTAGTACCATAGTGTTTTGGAAAAGGAAAGAGATGGTGGAAAGAAGGGTGGTTATAAGGAAGATAGGAATAGGTGGAGCACAGATCTTCAAGACAGTGAAGATACTATGTATGCTACTTAATGGCGACATCCGTTTGTCTGAAGCCTCAGAACATACAACCCCAAGAATGAGTCTTAATGTAAACTGTGGACTTCGGATGAAAATGATGGATCAATGTAGGTTTATTGGTTTATGGAAAATAAACCTCTTATAGGGGATGTTGATGAGGGAAGCTATGTGTGTGGAGACCAAAGGCTATAGGGGGTGTTTCTATGCCTTCCTCTTGAATTTCTGGAGAACCGCCAGAGTGCTCTAAAAAGACAACAGTTTGATCTTTAGAAATACCCTATACTTAGAAATACTTTGAATTCAGATATGGTGTCAGATATTCTAAAAAGTCATGACCCTGTCTCGGTAAAATAGAGTTGACTGCATACTTTTTGCAAACATACTGTTACCTCACTATAGTAAAAATTGTATCACAGTCTGTCTTGAGTAGAGGCCCAGGTTGTAGCTCAGTGTTAGCCATCATTTCATTCCCTGCACCAAAAAACAGAACCCCATAAAATCTTCCCAACTACTCCCAAAGTATAACAAAACTGGGCAAGGCGATGCACATCTGTAATCCCAGCACTCTGGAAGACTGAGGCAGGAAGATTGCAAGTCGGAGCCCCACCTAGGCAGTGAAGTGAGTTGGGAAGAGCCTGTCTCAAAATAAAACGTAAAAGATACATTTTCACCCAGTGCAGTTTCACCCAGTTCTTTCAGAAAGATTCACTTATTCTGTAGCTTAGACTTGTATCTTTAGGGTTAATATCTTACTGAGCATATGTTGTCCGTTTATGTAATAATTTATGAAATATGTAGAATAGATGTTCTTCGCATTTTCTTTTTCTTTTCTTTTCTTTTTTTTTTTTTTTTTTTTTTTTGTGGCACTGGGGGAATGGAACTCACATCCTTGTGCCTGCCAGACAGGCGCTTAAGCCACTGAGCCAAACTCCTGGCCCTTCTTTATATTTTCATGAATGAAGATGATAGAAGTTTGGAGAGGTTAAATAATTTGTCCAGTGTAACGCCACTGCTAAGTGGCAGAACTGGAAAACAGTCACTGTTAGTAATTTCTAAGTGTTCTTTTCTCATTATCATGCTTACTTTTTTGTTGTTGTTGTTTCGTTTTTGTACTGGGGATTGAACTCACAACCCATGCCTGCCAGGCAGGTGCTTACGCCACTAAGCTAAATCCCTGGCCCTATTTTTTGAGACAGGGTCTCACTATGCAGTTCAGGCTGGCCTTGAACTCACTTTGTAACTCAGGCTGGTCTCAAACTCACACTGATCCTCCTGCCTCAGCCTCCCAAGTGCTAGGATTAAAGATGTATACCACCATGCTCGGCTTATGCTTACTTTCTAAAGTAATTAACAATATTGTTTTAACATTAACTTTCAGCCTTCTCCAAAAGAGTTTACTACCATTTTCTTCCATGTCTACAAACAGAGAAAGCCTGAAGGACATTCATTGGCAGTTTCTAGTATGATAAGTAATCCAAGAACAGTACATGATCACTGTTTATAAGTCTTTTAAGGGCTTGTGTGGAATGTTTAAGGATGTGTGTAGAAATCTGAAGCTGCCATCAAAATCCTGGACTTTTGTGTAATTTCTTTCTTTCTTTTTTTTTGGTCTTTTTGAGACAGGGTCTCACTATGCAGTTCAGGCTGACCTTGAGTTTACTTTGTAGCCCAGGCTGGTCTTGAACTTGCAATGATCCTCCTGCCCCAGTCTCCCAAGTGCTGGGATTACAGGTGTATGCCATCACACCCAGCAATTTCCTCCCTGTTTGCACTGAGCTTTTTCATTAGTGGTGATGAGCAACATTATCTCTCAGATTGCTGAGAATTTTTCATATGAGGAGAACTGCTGTTGATTGTAATCCCAGACTGATAGAGAGTGGTTCAGTGGCATTGAGGTATTGCCAAGGCTTCTCTTCTGGATTGAGCTGGGATAAAAGTAAAAATGGTACTGATACCACTAAGAGGTGACAGGAACTTCTGTGTATGTCCTTATCTCCTTTTCTTATAAGGACATACTGTGGTGGATTAGGGCCCAACCTGATAACCTTATTTTAAATCTGTCATCTCTTTGAGGACCCTGTCTTGGAGTTAAGTTACGTTCTGAGGTACTAAGGCTGGCGTTTCAACTTTAAATTGGGAAGGGCCAGAGTTCCATCTGTAATTACTCATCCATTTATCAGCCTATAGCTGTCTGTGTGTCCTATCTTTTAAACTTGT
Organism: Dasyprocta punctata; assembly: GCA_004363535.1. Lineage (NCBI taxonomy): Eukaryota > Metazoa > Chordata > Mammalia > Rodentia > Dasyproctidae > Dasyprocta > Dasyprocta punctata. The sequence continues at coordinate 120,489 of RJWM01002529.1, read as the reverse complement.
CATTTAAAAAACTTGCAATGATATAAAATTGGGAATTGAAAAAAATAAAATGAATACTTATAAGAAAACTTTTTAGTTTTCATTGTGATCCTGTTCCTGGGTTTTGGGGTGCTTGCCTCTTGGTATCCAGGTTCTTTTTATCTCTAATGAAGAATTGCACAAGATAAACAGTGACAAAGTTTATTTGAAAAGTGAGGGTAAGGGAGAAACTGGCTCTGCAGAGTGAGCTTGCCGAGTCAAAGAAAGGAAAACTTGAACACCCAAATAAAACAAAAGTACACCCTTGGGGCACACAGGCAGGCTGCCTTGAGGAAAACCAAGGTAGCGGGCTTTTAGTGGCATCCTAGTCTGTTTCTTCCTTGCATCGTGGGACCTGCAGGGCCTGGGAGTTACCTGGTGCTGTGTGCTGGGAGCTGCTTGCGCTTGCTCCCCGACGCAGTGTTGCCATGCCCTGCCTTCCTGCCTCCGTCCTGCCTCCTGGCTGCAAAGATCCGTCACTTCCATTTGTAAAACAGTTTTCAGTTCCTAGTTTCTGGGTTATTTTGTGTTAGATTGATCATTTATGTTTTTTCTTTTCTAAAAATATTTCTTCAGTGTTCATTTCCCCCTAAACTAGATATCTTTGCTTTGTGCCTGTTTATCATGCCATGATTTCAGGGGAATACTTTCTAGCAGCTCCGGCTCTTGTCCTCTGGTTCTCCCAAGTGTGCTGCTCCGTGTGGACGAGGAGTGCTTCAGTGGAACCTGGTGCACATCTTTCTGACTTCCTCCTCTTCCTGATCGCTTTGGCCCATACGCTCCCTGAGGCTATCTCGGCTCTAGAGTGTGTTGAACGTTTCCTGTGCGCCCTGACTGGCCGCACCAGCAGTACTTGGAGCTCCGACATTCACCCTGAGATAACTTGTGGGCTCCAGTCCTAACCTCACCCCCAAAGTTTGCCACGTGATATCTGCTTTAGTATTTTCACTTTGCTCTCCTAGTCTTTGGAAACTAAAGACATCATTCTGTTCTTAGTGGTATTTCCATTTACAAAACACGGTAATTCTGGATTGTTGAAAAGGTCAAATCTTAGAAAATGTAACATTCTTGTGCATGATGGGAGAGACATGAAGTCCAACTGGTTGCTACAGGGTTGCTGTCACATGGTGACAGGGATGGCAAGAAGATCTGGAGAGAAGCGGATATTTTTGTGCAGAACATGATGTTCTGCTCTGTGTTGTTCTGTACTTTGAAATTTACCATATGAAGAAAAGTTATTAAATACTGGTCATCGTGTGTATTTCTGTTACATTAGGATTAGAGACAAGTTCACTTTAGAAATATCTCCAAGAATAGTTTTTATATTTTATTTTCACATTGAAAACCAGTCAGATTTGTTTTAGCTGCAAAGAGCATGTTTCTGTTTTTTTTTTTTTTTTTTTGCGGCACCGGGGATTGAACTCACAACCTCGCACCTGTCAGGGCAGGCGCTTAAGGCACTGAGCCAAACTCCCGGCCCTGGTTTTTCGAGGCAGGGTCGCACTGTGTAGCTCAGGCCGGCCTTGTGCTCGCGTTGTAGCCCAAGCCGGCCTCAAACTCACAACGCTCCGCCTACCTCAGCCTCCAGAGTGCTGCGATTAAAGGCGTGTGCCACCATGCCCGGCTTGTTTCTGTAAAATTAAATGAGCACCAGGCAGAGCTGACCCTTTTGTTTTTTGAATGGGAAATGTCATTGTGTTTGTGGGACCATTGATACAGTGATTCTTGTGGTAAGAGTATCACTATTACATTGTTTATACAGAACCAACTATAGCATGCAGGTAGGAATGGAGACTTCTGCTTTCCGATAGTAACTTTCCTATTTTATTTTATTTTATTTTAAAGATAGTAAAATCCAACAAAACAGAACAAAGTCAATCAAAATAAAGCAGTAGAACTGGTACAGAATGTCAAAGCAAGATACTAGGAAAACAACAGCTACTATAGTATAAATAGTTGACCACTCCATCAGGTATAGTAAAATTAAACCAAAAACAAAACAGAATAAAACCAATCAAAACAGAATATGAAGTAAAGGGAAAAAAAAAGTCAGAATAAAACAAAACAATAAGAACAATACTGGGCCTCAAAGACAAGACTGAAGGAAATCCCCCGTATTTGCTACATTGCATACTGTCATCCTCCCAAGAGATGCTCAGACTGCTGGCCCCAGGCATGCAGAACAATACAAGCATTTAGTTGCTTTATGTACCTTAGTTGCTGTCAACTTAGCCGGTCCTCTGAGCAAGCAGGTTGCTTACGGTGGGGCAGGGGTCCTAGATTCTCAGCCTGCACACTGGTAGGTACACGGGAGGCACAGATCTTTCTCTTCCTGGACTCCGTGCTGCTCGTGCCACTCAACAGGAAGGCTGACTAGTTGTCTTCTGGTTAGATCCTCCCTGACCCAACATCTTTTTTTTTTTTTTTTTTGACACAGCATTTCACTATGCAGTTCAGGCTGGCCTTGAATTCACTGTGTAGCCCAGGCTGGCCTCGAACTCATGGTGAGCCTCTCTCAGCCTTCCAAGTGCTGGAATTAGAGGCATGTGCCCCCATGCCCAGCAGTAATGTTCCTTTTAGAACAGTGCCTATCCCTTAATGTCTCCAGTGTCATTTTTTCTTGCAAATTTGCATGTGGGTGGCCAAAAGAACTCCATGGTTTCTGTAAGGCCTAGGGAACCTGCAGTAGGTTCCTCTTTTCTTTTATGTGGATCATATTGGAGAATTACTGGAAGAAGTGGTTGCAGTCTCCACTGTATTCTGATTTATGTGGTATTGCTCTTTGCATAATGTGTCCTGTTTTCTCTGGTTCTTTTAGGAATTTCTTTTTCTGACTGGTTCGAATCAATCCGATTAGGACGTGCTTCACTGTTTTTTGTATTTCTCATCTCTGATATTGAGTTTCTTCTTCTTCTTTTTTTTTTTTTTTTTTTTTTTTTTTTTTTTTTTTTTTTGTGTCCTTGGGGATTGAACTCATAACCTCGCGCCTTCCAGGCAGGCACTTAAGCCACTGAGCCAAACTCCCAGCCCTAGTTTTTTGGACAGGGTTGTACCATGTAGCTCAGGCTGGCCTTGTGCTCACATTGTAGCCGAAGCTGGCCTCGAACTCACAATGCTCCACCTACCTCAGCCTGCTGAGTGCTGGAAATAAAGGCGTGCACCACCATGTCCAGCTATTGAGCTTCTTGATATATATAATAGATTTAGTTTTTGTCACATAATGGGGGTTTTGAACTCATTTCTTCACGTAATATTTTTTCTGTTCTCTTCTTTTTCCTTTCTAGTGACTCCAGTTCCCTATCTGTTAGATTGCGCCATGTGGCTCTGTAGCATACAGAAGCTGTTCATTTTGTCTCTGTGCACCTACGCTTCATTTTCGTAATCCTTGTCTCACTTTGTCTTAGGTTCCCTTGTCGCTTCTTCCACAGTTCCTACCTCCGTTAGTACAAGCCAGTCTATTTTAAATCTTACACATGGTACTTTTTGTCTTCAGAACTTTGATCTGTATCATTTTTACATTGCACATGTCTCTGTTGAACATTTTCAGTGTTTCTTGAACCTTTCTGTTCACTTTTAGTCTACAGTTAGGTGGCAGTAAGTGCATTCACAGTATTGTGCAACTACCACTACCTATTTTTGCAACATTTTCATCACTCAAAGCAGAAACACTATAGCCAAGGCTGGGAGTGGTGGCGCATGCCTTTAATCCCAGTACTCAGGAGGCTGAGATAGGTGGAGCGTTGTGAGTTCGAGGCTGGCTTGGGCTACAACGTGAGCAAGGCCGGGCTGAACTATGTAGTACAACCCTGCCTCAAAAAAAATAGAGCCAGGAGTTTGGCTCAGTGGCCTAAGTACCTGCCTGGCAGGCACAAGGTTGTGAGTTCAATCCCTGATACTGCCCCCCCAAAAAAAAAGGACAAGAAAAGAAACACTATAGCCATTCAGCATAACTCCCTATCTTCAGCAGTTATCGCTGCTATCATTAGAAAGTAGGGTGCTGACATGCCCTGGCTTACCCTTTATTGTATTTTTTACCTCTGATTTACACATGCATGCATTTCTGTTTGTGTGTCACCTATAAAGGCATACAATATTTGCTGTTCTGCATCTAGCTTACTTTATAAACAATGTTTTCAAGATTCATCCATGTTGAACCATTATGTTACTTTTTAATGCCTTGTAGCCTTTTGAACATAGGGACAGTTATTACTGCTTAATGTTCTTTGTATTTATGTCATGTTTGTCATTTCCCTTCAGTTTCAGTTCACTTTTCTCTGCTCAGCATGTACATTCTCCTGCTTCTTGGCTTATATGATAATTTTTTATTAGTTGTCTGTAGTGGTTGGATCCTGTGTCCTCCCAAGTCCTCATGTAATTTAGATGGGGCTGAGTCTGGTGTTTGTGATTGGTTTGTTGTGTAGTGCTGGGATTGGTGATATGAGTGCTGCACCCACATAGGGGTGGAACCAGCATACAGTGTAAGAGCGAGAAGAATGCGGGTCTTTCTCTTGCCCTCTCCCTGGTTCATGCGCCTTGCTGTTTGGTGGCCGCCATGAACGGCTGCCCTGCCATGCCATGCTGCCTTGGAGCCAACCGAGTATGGACTGAAACCCAGAGAACTGTAAGAAATAAACCTTTCCTTCCCTAATTTTGGGTGTCAGGTATTCTGTCTCAGCAATGAGTAACTAAGACATTGTCAAACATTACTAGTTTATATTTTTTGAGTGGTAGCGATTTTGTATTTAAATGGCCTTGAGCTGGATGTAGTTGTAATTGATTCTTGGAGGGTATAGTTGTAATTTTCGCAGTTCGCTCCTTTTGTGCCTTGGTTTTCTTGTGCAGGTAGAGAACTGTTAATCTAGGGCTGATTTTTCCATGTTACTGAGGCAGAATCCTTTTGAATACTGTGTGGTTTGATTTTAAAATGGATTAAGGAGAAAATAGAGAAGTGGAAGAAGAGGAAGAGATTAGAAGTAGGATCAGAGGACAAAGGGGGATCGTGCCACCTTTGGGAAATTGGTGCAGAAGACTGAAGGGAAAGAGAGATGGAAGAGGTAAAAGGAAGAACAGAAGAAAACCACAACCACAAAGAGGCTAGGAACCATGTTCACATTCATACAAAAACAAGATCAAACAATGAAGGAGAAAGACAAAAGAAAAAAGAAAAAAGTAAAGAAAAAAAGAAAAGAAAAAAGAAAAAGTCCACTTCCAGGGTTCTCTCTGGTTTTACTAGTAGACAGCCTGTGGAGACAGAGTTCTGATTTGTGCGGATATCTCCCAGCAAGCCAGCAGTAGCTTTCTGGCTGGGTGAAGGATAATCTCAGCAGGCCTGCCCCGAGACCAGACTCACTGGGCTCACTGCCTTGCAAGCACCTTCCATTGGTCTGAACCCAGCTGGGAGCTGTTGGATGGAGTCAGCAGCAGTTCTGGGTTCCAAGCTCATCTGGCCCATCTTCAGGATGGCTCCTGGCCAGTCGCTCTCTCAGACAGAAGGACTAAGTCCTCTGCACTCACCACCAGCCAATGCAGTCCTCCACCTCTGCTGCTCCCCTCTACTGCCGCGCCCCTCTGCAGAGGCCTCCAGGTTTGCCACCGTCTCTCTGGGCCAGCAGGTTTGAACTGTTTCTCTCGTGCAGTGCGTACTGTCTCAGGGAGAAGGTGCCACCAGCCACCTCCTTCTTTGTTGAAGTTTCTCTCTTCACTCTCCGTGGGCTTCAGTTTGCACTTCAGATTTTTTTAGGTCCAGTGGACCCACTTCCCCCCTCCTGTCTTCCTCACAATGCTGTATTCCTATGTCTGGACGGCGACTCAGGCTGTTGTCTCTGCTACTTACTGCTCTACCATCTTGGTCTCTTTTCTTACTGCTGTGGATTGAATGTCTGTACCCAAATGCCTGGTGAACTTTAATTGCCATTGTAGCAGTGCTCAGAGGTAACCAGCTTGAGGGCTCTGCCTTAGGAGTAGATCGATGCTTTGGTGGGGAGCAGGGTCCTGCCACACAGGATGAGTTCAGTGAGATTTCCTTCCATGTGTGTGCTCTCTCACCTTCCTCCATGTACAATGTGACTTGGAGGGCCTCCCCAGACTCACCCCTTGGCTCTGGACTTCCTGGCCACCAGAACCACAAGCTAGATAAGATTATTTATTCTGGTACAGCAGCAGAAAACAAACCATGGCAAGTACTGGCTCTCAGGTCCCCTGAATTGTAAGGATTTTCTTCTGGCTAAACTGACAGGAACTGTTCCCCATCTGCTCTCAGATGCACTGAGAGTTCTCCCTGGAGACTTGGACCCCTGCACATCTGTCTCTCTCTGTACCCCTCCTCCCTGGACTCCAGCTCTGCTCCTCAGCCAGGCTGCCTGCGTGGTCAGTTCACTTTCTAGGACTGGCAGTCTTGAGACATCTTCATTTGGAGAACTGTGGCAAGCTGAGGCTCACCTGTTTCTCCTCCCTCACTGATTAACATGTAGCATCTTAAAAAGTGGTATTTCACTTGTTTTTTTCTGGTAGTTTAGTTTTTCTTTTTTTAAAGGTTAGAGTAGAGTAGGTATGTCAAAGGAAATCCCATCAACATGAACTAAAAACACGTCTGACCAGAGTAAGACCTATATGAAATAATTTTATTTTGTGCCATAATTTATGTGAACTGTTACCACACTGCTGGCACATGACACAAAATGTTTGCTATTGTTGTCTTGATAATCTCATCAGAGGACCCCAGTGTTGGTGTCTTCTTTATATTTAAATGTTGAATTACTTTTTTTTTTTTTTTTTGTGGCATCAGGGATCGAACTCACAACCTCATGCCTTGCCAGGCAGTTGCTTAAGCCACTGAACCAAACTCCTGGCTGTAGTTTTTTGAGGCAAGGTCACACTATGTAGCTCAGGCCAGCCTTGTGCTCACGTTGTAGCCCAAGCTGGCCTTGAACTCACAACACTCCACTTACCTCAGTCTCCCGAGTGCTGGGATTATAATTGTTGAATTACTTAAGAAGAGGTTTAATCCATCTAATTACAACTGCACCAAGACAGTGCTATTAAAAAAACCAGGTCTGACTGATTGATTGATTGCTTGATTGATTGAGACAGGTCTGGCTTTCTAGTCTAGGCTGGCCTTGAACTTGCAGCAATCCTCCTGTCTCAGCCTCCCAAGTGCTGGGACTATAGGCATGTGCCACTGTGCCCAGCTCTAATTTTAAACATTGAAAAAGTCAGCATACACCTGCAGTGGTGCTTCTCATGGCCTAAATGTCTGTGATCTATTTCTGCACTAGGAGAACCCTCTGGGGTTTGGTCTGTGTGAATAAATGCTGTGTTTAGCAGTGTTTGTGGCTGTGTCGGATTGGTTGTGTGAGTCCTTCAGGTTAGGGGCCTGAGCACCAGGGCTTGGTGAGTAGTGTCCAGGAAGGGCCTTGCAGGAAGTGAATGTGAATGAGCGCCCTTCCTGCAGTTTCCCTCAGGGTGCTGCGGGGACCTGCCGTCAGCCAGAAGCAGGGCCTGCAGTGAGGGCGGGAACGTGAGTCACCTGGGCCCCTTGTCGCAGGGGCGGCCTCACTGACCCACAGATGTTTGCGCATGGAACAAAGGCACTCGTTGGTTTGTGGTTTTTCTGCCTTTTATAGCTGAACCAATCCAAACTGCTAGATACTAAAAATAATCGTTATTTCTTTAATTTTGCTAGGAGAATAAAGTGTTTAGAAATGTATAGAAAAGGTAACTTAAAAAACTAGTTTTATAAAATCAGTGCTGTTAACCTTGATAGAGTTCCTCTTAAGTATGTGCCTGGTGTTTTATAGAAGTTGTATTTCCTTTCTTTTACACAAGAGTCTTACAAAGTTGCATTTTTATCTATTTTACCAATGTTGTTGAGGTGTAGAGAAGTTATGTAATTAGATGATTGTGTAGAGTTAATATTCCATTCTAGTCAGTCTAAACTCAAAATCAGTTTTTTTTCCCCCTTAAGTGAAGTTTTTCCAACTCCTTTGTTTTAAATGTTTTTTTCTGAGATCCTCTGTCTTGGTAAATTAATCATTTGATTTTGGAGCTGTCCTACAGAGATAGCTAAATTCATAATTTTTAATTAATAATTGGCATAAGTTAAGATGTCTTTTAGCTTGCATCCTTCCTCATCCTCATTATTCCTGAATCTGCAAAACCAAATTCCACCATAAACTAGACAAGTAGTGGTTAAGGAATGTACCAAAAGGAACGTAACAATAGATGAGGGGTAGCCTCAAGCTGTTCTGTGACACAACCTTTATCAATGAAAGGTTTTGTTTTATGTATGGTTACCTTTAAATTACTGCACTCGGGACACGAGGAAAACAGCTTGGCTCTTTTAGTATATTCTAAGTCTGTGAATTCGTTGATTTTAATGCAGTTTTTAGTTTCCAATCTCATATTTTGTTTTAGCTTACTTACTTTGGAATAACATAATAGCAACCACAGGACACATTCTGGAAGCCAAAGCATGCCAAAATTTAAAGCATTTATGTCTTCCAGGCATGGTGGTGCTTGCCTGTCATCCCAGCACTTGGGAGGTTGAGACAGGAGAATCGCTGCAAGTTCGGGGCCAGTCTGGGCTACAAAGTGAGACCCTGTCTCCAAAAAAAAAAAAAAAAAGTTTACTTCTTTTTTTTTTTTTTTTTTCCGGCACCGAGCTCACAACCTCGCGCCTGCCTGACAGGCACGTAAGCCGCTGAGCCAAACTCCCGGCGCTGGTTTTTTGAGGCAGGGTCGCACTGTGTAGCTCAGGCCGGCCTTGCGCTCTCGTTGTAGCCCAAGCCGGCCTCGAACTCACAACGCTCCGCCTACCTCAGCCTCCCGAGTGCTGGGATTAAAGGCGTGCGCCACCACGCCCGGCTAAAAAGTTTACTTCTTAAAGAAATTTGATTTTTATTACCTGTTATGGCAAAAGCTTTTTAAAGCCTTGGTGTTCCAGGACTTGTTTTACCAGTTCTCTCTTAAGTGAGATGAAAATTGCACACCTTAAAGAGAAATTCAGTAGTAGCAGAGATGGCAGAACTACAGAGAGAATAAGCCCTTGTTTATGTAACCTTTTAACTTGTTGAGTCTTTCCTTTTCTAGAGGACAGGAAATTAAATCCTATGGAAGAATTTGCCATTCCCAGCTGCTCACGTTCCTTATGCTATAGAATTTTTTAACATTTTTATTATCTTATAAATCTGGCATGGTTTTAGTAATTGAAAAAAGTATGGTTATAAATTTAATGAGGAAAACAAGTTTAAAACTTAATATTCTATGCATAAACGTTGTATACAATTTGAATTTTCTAGGGCTCTGACATGTACCCTTTTCCTCTTGCCACCTCATACTGTACAGATGTCATATGTCCCCGCCACCCCCCAACCATATTTCCCATTTCAGCTTCTTAAGTTTGAGTGCTGCTGGTAGTGTTTTCAGGGAAGAGGTCTTCGGATACTTTGCAAGTACTTTTGTCCTAGTATGGCCATTAGCTAGAGGTAACTAAGTTAATTAAACCGGTTAACATAAATCCAGTTCTTCAGTTGTACCAGCCTTATCCAAGCACCCAATACCAAGCTGTGAGTAGTGGCTACAGGTCAGGCAGCACAGGTACATAGAACAGTTTTGTATCCCTTGAGTGTCTGAAGTACTTCTTCAGAAGAAGGTTCCTAGTAAAACTCTTCAGTGTGTGTCATTTAGTAATGTACTTACAGGTTTTAATTTTTGGCTGATACTGTTTTAAAAAGTCAAGTTTTGTCTTTTTTTTTTTTTTTTTTTTTTTTGCGTCACTGGGAATCGAACTCATAACCTCGCACCTGCCGGGGCAGGCACTTAAGCCACTGAGCCAAACTCCCGACCCTAGTTTTTTTGAGGCAGGGTCGCATTATGTAGCTCAGGCCGGCCTTGCGCTCGCGTTGTAGCCCAAGTGGGCCTTGAACTTGCAACGCTCCTCCTACCTCAGCCTCCCCAGTGCCGGGGTTAAAGGCGTGCGCCACCACACCCGGCTAGGTCTTTTCTTTTGTTTCCTTTTTTTTTGTTGGTACCAGGAATCAAACTCATGACCTCGTGCTTGCCAGGCAGGCGCTGTGCCACTGTGCTATATCCCTGGCCCTGAGGTCTTTCATTTCTGCCAAATCTGCCCTTCTTACCAGCCTGAGTCTGCTTCTTGATGAGCTTTGGCACTATACTTCTGAGGTCTTATATGACCCAGTTAACAGACACATAAGACTTCACTTTTTGTCTAATGACTTCTCAGAAAACGTGTGACTATCTTTTTAGAAGTTTGTTACATTCAGCTTTAGGAGACTGAGGCAAGAGCATTACAAGTTGGAGCCCAGCATGTACAACTGTCTCAAAAAACAAAAAAAATTGGGGTGGGCTGAGGATGTAGTCTAGTGCAAAGGCCTAGGTTCAGTCTTTAATACTGGAAATAAAGGTTTATTACAGTAGTTATTGTAAGAACATTATATGGCTATTAGAGAAAATTTAAAGTGTTCAAAAAAAAAACTTATATTATGACCTTCCAGAGATAATTATTGCTTTTTTCCTGCCTATTTTCTTTCTTTCTTCTTTTCTTTTCTTTTTTGTTTCCCTTCCTTCCTTTCTTTCTCTTTCTTTCTCTCTCTCTTTCTCTCTCTCTTTCTTTCATTTCTTTCTTTCCTTCCTTCCTTCCTTCCTTCCTTCCTTCCTTCCTTCTTTCTTTCTTTCTTTCTTTCTTTCTTTTTCTCTTATCTTTTTGAGACAGGGTTTTGCTATGCAGTTCAGGCTGATCTTGAACTCGCAGTGATCCTCCTGCCTCAGCCTCCTGAGTGTTAGGATTACAGTTGTGTGCCACCATGTGTGGCCTGCCAGTTTTCTTTATAATTAAAAAAATATTAAGGGCCAGGGTTGTAGCTCAGCAGCACAAAACCTGCCTGGCAAGCGCAAGGGCCTGAGTTCAACTCCCAGTACACACACACAACAAAAATCTTAAGATTTTGAAAGTATGTCTTTTATTTTGTCACCTTTGTAGCATAAGGATTTTTCTGTCTTGAGTTTTTAACTTTTCAAACATTGAACTTTTTAAATATCGAATTAAATATTTAAACTTTTAAATGTTAAGTGCTCATAATATTTTATGTAACCGTTTCCTTCTTGTTAGACATTGTTCTGCATAATAGTATTCTTTTATAACAGATTATAAGGGTATATCTGTAACGTGCACATAATTCTTTTAACCAAAAATGTTTACTTTTTAAATAATCATTTGTTTGTATTACTTGTTCTAGTACAGTAAAAGGATCAATCACTTAGGTGCCTCTTGTACAAGGACCATGACTTGATTACCTGTCTTAATCATTTTATACAACAGGATGTAAAATAATTATTTTAGTTCCATTTTTTATTACCAGTTTATAGCACTGTCCTGATATAGGGATAGTCATTTGATAAATTTGATTTAGGCAATCAGATTGTCTATTTTCAAAGGTTTTGTCTGTGGATGAAAACATTTATAAAATTTCAGTAAAATAATAACAGCTTTTTGGACATATTTTTTGTTTTTAAGGATTATAATCTCATTTGTAATACACATTTCCTCCCTTTTTTGCAGCTCTTTACATAGGAGAAAGTTTTCGAATGCGCCACTTGGAGAGATGAATAATTTTTCAAGGACATCCATATTAAGTATCATATTTGTCTGGCTTTGTCACATGGCACAATATAGCTTTGCTATTTAAAAAATGTCTTCAGTGGCGAATGCAAAACAATGATTCATGGGTGCTGGGTACTGGCCACATTTAGTTATAATAGGGATCTGTAGTATTAGAAGTTGACTTCAATATTCTGTTATAAGGAGCCTTTGAAAGAAAAATTAATGATATGTATGCATTAGTTTACATTTTTTTCTCACTGGATTTGGTGGTGTGTAAAATATAGTCGATAATGAGACCTTATTCTAGCCATGTGGATGCGAGTGACCTACTATGTGTTGGAAATTGTAATGTGTTGGTCTTGCCAGATGCTCTGGTAAATGCGCTTAAACATTGATATGGTACTTTCAGTGCACTTAACAGTACAGTACTGAGGATCCGTGAGTAATGGTAACTCAAAGGCAGTGGTCCAAAGTCTGAATCAATTCCTAAATCCTTTATTGTAAATAAAGTGTACAGCCGGGCATGGTGGTGCACGCCTTTAATCCCAGCACTCGGGAGGCTGAGGTAGGAGGAGCGTTGTGAGTTCGAGGCCGGCTTGGGCTACAACGCGAGCGCAAGGTCGACCTGAGCTACATAGTGCAACCCTGTCTCAAAAAACCAGGGCCGGGAGTTTGGCTCAGTGGCTTAAGCGCCTGCCCTGGCAGGTGCGAGGTTGTGAGTTCAATCCTTGGTTCCGCAAAAAAAAAAAAAAAGTGTACATTCCACAGAGTTGGCATAAAGAAGCAGCATATCAAACCACATTTCAGTAATGTTTTTAGTTGCTATGTTGGACTTTGAAGAGAGTGTGATTGTGACGTGCAGATTAATGATTGAATAGTTTTTCTTGGCTGCATGTGTGAGAGAGAGAATCATTCAACTGTATAGTTTTCAGTTTTTAGTATTCCTTTGCTTCAATAAATTGTTTACTCATTACCCCTGTTGCAGGACTTATGAGTTACTGTAGTCACACCTGGTTATCAAGGGTTGCCTTCGTAAATGTGTATTTATGCAGATTCTATGAAAAATGCTAAAATTTATTTTTTTACTTCCCATTTTCTTTGGTTAGTTTAGTGCTACATATCTTATAAGATACTAAAAATTATTTACAGTGCAAACATTGGTTTTAAAAGTTTTTTTTAAAGTGTTATAGTGATAGAATCATTTTTAAAGGATTTAGAGATAATTCAGCAAAGACATGCAAATGACAAAAGTGCTCAGGATGTAGAAGGATAAAAATAAACATGTCCGTGAGAGATTATTTTATCCTATGAAGCCGAAGAATATTTACACCATAGTGGAATCTGCTGTAGGTAGAGTGAGTTTGGCACATCCTTTGCTACTGGTTAGTGGTTCTGATTGCTCCTAAATTGCCTGTGTTTTGACTGGCACTCTCATCTTCCAGTAATTCACCCAAGTGACAAACACGAAGGAAAAGAGGAGAGATGCCCCATGCAGGTTCTCTAGGCCTCTCAGAACATTCTTTGCCACATAAATGAAAGCCTAAAGAAGGGTGATACTGCAGACATGAAGGCCTAAGTATTCTGTCAGAAAGGAACACCCCTCACATTACCATGGCAACACCTGACACGTCTACAGTGTGACCCAGCCCATCGTTGGCATTGTTTGTACACAGGCAAGTTAGGGGCAAGATTCTTACCAAGAGAATTAATGAGTGTATTGTGTATATTAAGTATCTCTTTTAAGAGCTGAGATACTTTCCTGAATTGTGTGAAAGAAAAAGATGAGAAAAAGAAACCAAAGAAAAAGATAACATAAACCTGGCCCAGCTGAAATGCTGGTGTGTTGCGCCCAGAGAAGCATACGAGAGAACTTGAGCTGCTGGAACCTATTCCCTATAATAGGTGTCAGAAAAAAAAAGATTTCTGGACTATAAAAATTATTAGTATTATTATAGTTATTTTATTTTATTTATTTAGTTTTTTCAGACAGGATCTTGTTCTGGCTACTCAGGCTGGCCTTGAACTTCCTATGTATCCCAGGGTGGCCTTGAACTGTGGTAATCTTGCCTCAGCCTCCCAAGTGCTGGGACTACAGGTATGTGCCACCATCCTCAGCTAAAATGTTTTTCTTAACTGAGTAGAAGTGTGATATCCTCTCCTCTAAATAAATATTTAAAGCAAATTGTGATGGTGCTCCCTCCCTGAAAAAAATCAGTGTACTAGTTTTTAGAGTACTTTAGATGTATAGAAGTTTGAAGAAATAGTAGAGTTCCAATGTGACCTCATCCCCTCTGGCTTGCCAGTGCCTGTGGCTAACAACATCCTATGTTGAGGAGTCTCCACACTGATTTCCACAGTGGTTGCACCAGTCTACACTCCCACCAACAGTGGGGAACGGTGTTCGCCCACCTACTGCAGCCCCACCAGCATTTGTTACTGGTTGGTTTTTGGAGTGAAAGGGAAACAAAATTGTTTTGATTTTGTATTGCTCCAATAACCTGTGATGTTGAACATTTTTTCATATATTTATTTGCCATTTCTACTTCTTTATCTGAGAAGTGTCTATTTAAGATGCCCAGTTTTGGATTACATCTTTATATTTGGGGGGTCTGATATTTTTGAGTTCTTTATATATTCTAGACATCATTCCTTTGTCTGAGGAACAGCTGGCAGAAAGTTTTTCCCCCAAGGTGGGTTGTTTCCTGACTCTATTGGTGGTTTCCCTTGCTGTGCAAAAGCTTTTTAATAGGATGAGATCCCAGTTGATTCTTTGTGATAGTTTCTGTGCAGTTGGGATTTTGGTCATAAAGTCTGCTGACACCAGTGTCTTCAAGAGTTGTACCTATTCTTTTTTTTTTTTTTTTGGTACCGGGGATCAAACTCATGACAGGTGCTTGTGCTGCTGAGCTAAACCCCTGGTCCTACCTATTCCTTCTCCCAGCAGATTTAGTGTTTCTGTTTTAGTGTTTAGATCTTTGACCCATTTCGATTTTAGTTTAGTATATGGTAAAAGACATGGGTCTAGTTTTAATTTTTAGCGTGAGGAAAGCCAGTTTTTCCAGCACCATAAAGAAACTATCTTTCTTCCAGTGAACATGTTTGGATCTTTTGTCAGAGATAAGGTGACTGCATGTTTGGAGTTTCTGCATCTTCTAATCTGTTCCATTAACCTTTGGGTCTGTTTTTAAAAATAATTAATTAATTAACTAACTTTCCAGAACTATGATGTTTTCATCACAGTAACTTTATAGTACAGTTTCAAGTCAGGGATTGTAATACCCACTGCTTTGCCTATGTTGCCCAGAACTGCCTTTGCTATTCTCCGTTTCTTCTGGTTCCAAATGAATTTTAGGGTTGTTTTTTCTAATTCTGTGAAATATAGAGTTGGAATTTTGATCAGGATTGCACTAAATCTGTGTAACAATTTTGGGAGTATGACCATTTTCACTATATTAGTTCTTTCTACCTGAGAACAAGGGATATCTTTGCATTTTCTGATACTGTCTTCAGTCTCCTTTTTCACAGTACTCCAGTTTTCAATGTAGAGGTCTTTTGCTTTCTTTTTTATATTGATTCCTAGTCATTTTATTTTTTTGCATGCTATTGTGAAAGGTATGTTTTCCTAATTTTCTCTGTGTTTGTTATTTGTATACAGAAAGACTATTGATTTTTGAGTGATGATTTCATATCCATCTACGCTACTGAATTTGGTTATTAAATCTAGAAATCTTTTGGTGGTGTTTTGGGGATCTTCTTCCTTTCCTATCCTTATTCCTTTTAGTTCTTTCTCTTGTCTAATTGTTGTGGTTAATGTTTCCAGAATTATATTGAATAAGAGTGGTGACAGTGGACCTTCTTGTCTGTCTCCTAATTTTAGAGTGAAACCTTTCAGTTTTTGACCATTTGGTATGATGTTGCCTGTTGGTTTGTTGTAGATGGCTTTTATCAGATTGATATTCCAATTTTCTGTAGGACTTTTATCATGAATGAGTGTTAAACTTTGTTAAATGCTTTTTTGCATCTATTGAGATGATCATATAGGTTTTGTCATTGACTCTGTTAATGTGGTGTATTGCATATTGATTTGCATATGTTGAACCATCCATGCATCCCTGAGATGAACCGTACTTTGTCGTAGTGTATAATCTTCTTGATGATTTGCTGCATCTTATTGATTTGCTGCATCTTGATGATTTGCTGTATCTTATTGGTATTTCATAAAAAAATTGCAGGTGCCTTATAATGTGTGCATAATTTGTGAAATATAAATTTTATTGAATGATAATTTGCATACAATAATAGCACATATTTTAAATGTACAGGTTGTGACAAATAAATATACTTACATAACCACACCGAAACTAAGATACAGTAGAGAGCACGTTTATCATCATAGAATGTTCTTTCGTTTCCCTTTCTGTCATTCCTATCCCTCATGACCCTTAGCAACCACTGATTGCTGTCCTTGCTCTGGAAGGAGACATGAAATTCCAGATCTGAGATAAGGAACTTGTTACTTTTGGAACAATAGCAGCCACAGCACATGGTTGGTCCTTTATGCCTTCAGTGCCTCAGAGGAGCAGTGCAGAGTCATGGCGGGTTTTGGCACATACAGTGTGTTGTGTTGTAGGCCAGGAATGTATCATTTATAACAGCCCACAAAGTGAGCAGAGACAAGTCTGCTCTTCCTTACTGTTCTTGAGTTCAATTTAATTTTACTGTAGTAAGGAAGCAAACTCACATATTAATTACAAACAAATATAGAATTGTTGAACCATGAAATGTGCTTTTATCTAATTCCTTAAGGTCTGCTTTGTTTGATGCTCCTTATTTTATACTTTGTCCATTTATAATTAATATAATCATTAATATATTTGGATTTAAAGTTACAGTCTTCACATTTGCTTTTTAAAATTTCTCCCATTTGTTGTATGCTTCTATTTCTCTTCTTGTACATTTGGAATTATTTATTTGTATTTTGTCCCTTCCCCTTAACTTGCTTATTGTATTTCCCTTTCCTCTTATCTTGGTGGTTTTCCTATTTTTTACCATACAGCCTTGCTTTGTTAAAGTTTGATGACACATGTTCTCCAGTTCTTACATTCTTAAATCCCGTCTCTATCTGTCTGCCATCCATCCTCCCCTTCGTTTCTCTATATTGCTATCTGTTTTTGAGAAAGAGTCTTGCTGGGCTGGAACTACTCAGCCCAAACTGTCTGTCTGTCTTGGCTTTTTGAGCAGCTGAACCTCAGGCATGCACCACCTTGCCTGGCTCAGGATACTGTTTTCTATCATCATTTTGCAGAAAAGGAAGGTCAGCTTCATGACCTGGTGGTTCAGGAGGAAAAAAAGGATTTATAAAATAAGGTGCTACTGATTTGACCACTTTGTAGAAACTACCATTTCTAGATTTTTTAATTGTACTTTTTTCCCTTAAGCATAAACTATTCAGTTATATTTTATACTATGGTAAACTAATCAA
Source organism: Dasyprocta punctata (assembly GCA_004363535.1). Lineage (NCBI taxonomy): Eukaryota > Metazoa > Chordata > Mammalia > Rodentia > Dasyproctidae > Dasyprocta > Dasyprocta punctata. Next base: position 103,372 of record RJWM01002529.1, on the reverse strand, counting down.
AATCATTGTGGCAGTCTTTTGAGGAAATGTGGGAATAAAATGTCAGAGATCTTGGTTAAGTTTGTCTCTTGGTTACAGTATTTGAATGTGCTTCTTGGTATTTCTTCTTTTTTTTTTTTTGCGGCACCAGGGATCGAACTCATAACCTCGCACCTGCCAGGGTAGGCGCTTAAGTCACTGAGCCAAACTCCCGGCCCTAGTTTTTTGAGGCAGGGTCGCACTATGTAGCTCAGGCCGGTCTTGTGCTCGCGTTGTAGCCCAAGCTGGTCTCGAACTCGCAACACTCCTACCTCAGCCTCCCGAGTGCTGGGGTTAAAGACGTGCGCCACCACGCCCGGCTGCTTCTTGGTATTTCTGTCTCCCAGGAAAACTTACTTTCTGTGTTCACTTACATTTCCACCATGTGTGATTGTTAATTCTTGACTCCCTGTACTTGGGTTGTTTCTGCCGTGTTTCACCCATGATACTGAAGGCCCTCTTCTCGCAGTATTAACTGGTTGCAGCATTACAGCTTTGCTCACTAAGCTCTTTAGCGTGAAGGTGTTGGCTTATTAATTTATGCTGTAGATATATTTGCAGACACATACCCTCAGCTGTCAACTTTGTAGTGGTTATTTTTTTTTTTTTTTCCGGCACCGGAGATTGAACTCACAACCTCACGCCTGTCAGGCGCTTAAGTCGCTGAGCCAAACTCCCAGCCCTGGTTTTTTGAGGCAGAGTCGCACTGTGTAGCTCAGGCCAGTCTTGCACTCGCGTTGTAGCCCAAGCTGGCCTCGAACTCACAACGCTCCACCTACCTCAGCCTCCCGAGTGCTGGGATTAAAGGCGTGCGCCACCACGCCCGGCTGTAGTGGTTATTTTGATTTCAGTATTTCTTTGCTTTGATTGAGAAAGGGAACAAATTTTTTAATTGTATCTCAAATTTTTCCTGTTCAGAGGATTTTATGAAGTTATTTAATGAGTTTGTGTTTATTTGGTAAATACCGCATTCCAAGCCCTGGATTAGGCCCTGGAGCTATCACGGTGAACAAAACAGAAAAATTTCCAGCTTGCTAGTTGCTTTTTAATTGGGAGCCAGATAATACTTAGCTTAATTGTATGTGAGGTAGGAATAAATGATGAAGAGAAAAAATAAAGCAAAGAAGGGTACATGAAGTATAGTGTTAAGTTTAGACAGCAAGATCTTCCTGAAAAGGTGAATTTTGAGTAAAGATGTGATTTAAGGAGGAGAGTTAGCATGTACACACCAGGATGTGAGCCTTCCACACCAGGGTGAATGGCAGATCTGAAGTCCGAGTCTACAACATGCCTGGTGAGGGTTTAAAAAAAAAAAAAAAACTTTATTTGTTTATTTATGTTTTTATTTATGGAGACGGAGACGGGGTCTCACTGTGTAGTTCAGGTGGGCCTCGAGTTTGCTATGTAGCCCAGGCTGGCCTTGAACTCTCAGTGATCCTCTTGCCTCAGCCTCCCAAGTGCTGGGATTATAGGCATGCACCACTGCAATGAAACTGTGTAAAACCATGTTCCTTTTCTTACTTGTTTCTACTTGTTTTAGCATCTATTGATGTTTCCCACCAAATTTAACTTATTTTTATGGTTGCCAAATGGTGATATTCTGAACCATTTATTCCTTCTGTATTTATTAGGTAGAATTCTGTAAGAGAACATACTCGTGTCTTTTTTCCTTTTACATCTGGAATACCTGTTTTACTCAGCAAGTTATAGTTCATTACTATCTTTATTTATTTTAACGCTCACATTCCAGATTTGCTACCGGAAGCCCTTTCAAACTGACTTTTATACCTTCTGACCTGTCACCGTGTCTTTATATACTTTATGTTATCTTGAGATAATTGCAAAGCCATAGGAAGCTTACAGAAATTGTGAGGAATGGTTCCTCTGTACTCTTCACCAAGATACTCCTAATCTTATGTAAGATAGGTGTGTGTGCTCACCCATACAGACAGCTCAAGCTGATTGAGTTTATGTATGAACCCATGGATATTTATTTTAGCCCCCTTCATCACATTGTTCCTCTCCTGCCTGGCAGTGGTGTGAGCTGTGTTGTTTCTGTTATTGCATGGTTTACTGACTTACTCTGTTCCTCCACGTGTAACCAGTGCCCCAACCCCATGGGGGCATTGTGGTGTTTAGACCCCCTGGCTGCTTTAACAAGGTGGCAGAGCTACCTTCCTGCCACATTTCACTCACTGTGGGACCCAGTTGTGATTTTTGAATCCTTTAGATGGGGCCAGTGTGGTCCTGCAGAATGAGCAGAAGGAAAGTGATAGAAGCAGTTGGACGGCCCCTTGCTGGGAATTCACTCAGTACATCAGTATGGGAGTGGAGGGAGGTGGGCGTGCGGAGCCAGGGGAGATTCTGAGCAGACTAGTGATAACATCACCTGCTGTGCTTCCTTCAAAGTACTCCAGGGGAGACGGAGGGTAGGGCTGAAAACCTTGCCCTAGCAGGCCCTTGCAGTACTTCAAACCAGAGAATGGTGATTTGTAAGGCTGGGGAAAACCGGCGCGATTGTGAATTCATTTTAAAGACAGTGCAGACAGGATTTGTGTTTGAAAACATGAAGTCAAACCTGATGCCCTAGTTGTTGGCCTGAGTATTTGGAAGGATGGAATTGCCCCTGAAATGTGGAAGAGTGAAAGAGGAAGAGGTTGTGGGGGAGGAGGGAGGGTGCAGTTTCCAACTCTGGAGATTTGAGTAGTGAGTTCTGGATTTAGAGGGTATGGTGGATTAACTAATGGTCAGTTTGTAACCCAGCTGAGCTGAGTCAGCGTGGTGCTGGGTGTGAAAGGCCCACTTGAGAATTGTTGCCAACATCATAAAAAGGAGAACTGGAGGGGAAGATGGGGTGCTATTGATTCTCCTGGAGAAGCTTGTCTTGCTGGCTTTCCTTGTATGAACTCGGCTGTTCTCATTGTCAGAGGAGCTCAGGTCCTTGTTGCTGAGGATGGCTATGGTTCTTTTTGGGGGAGCTCTGGTCCTTACCTTGAGTGTTGTTTCCTGACTCCAGTGCAGAACCCTCAGCCTGCTGGCACAGATCCTTCATCTCACTGGTGTAGACTTTCTAGCTTCTGCCACTGACCTTTGGGCCTTCCCAGTGCACATCCTTGATACAGATTTGCATGAAACATTGCCATGGGCTCTAGGCCTTCAGTTAGACTCATGGAGGACATTGCCACGGGCTCTAGGTCCTCGGCTAGACTCGTGCAAGATATTGCTGTGGGATCCAGGCCCTCAGCTGGATTCTTTGGACACATCTGCATTCTTTTGCATTTGACTTTTTGGGTAAATATTGTAAAATAATCCTATAAATGATGTGTATTGATGGTACACTATTTAAAGGGACAAGTCAGTATGAGTTTCATGAAGCCCAAGGACAGAAGAGAAAAAGCAGTAAAGGAGACTGAAAGGGGGCAGCCAGAAAGTGACATGGAAAACCGGGCATTTTCATCAAAGCCAAGTGAAGCAAGTCGTTTAAGAAGTAGCTAGAGACTGTCCAAAAGTGTTTGTGGGTCACACAGGTGTGAACTCAAATGTGATCACTGGATTAGCAATGTGGAGGTAATCACTGAATTTGAGAACAATTTAGTGTAGTAGTTGACTGGGGGAGAATTGAACAGGGTGAGTTCTGAAGAAATTAGGAGGGGAAGAGCTGGAGACAGGTAGCATTGGTATCTCCCTCAAGGAATTTGACTAGAGCAGAGGGTTGGGTGGGGAGAATGGAACGATATTGTGAAGGTCAAGAGACAGAAAAAAATGCTGTAGTGTTGTTAGTGAGCAAGAGAGAGGGGAGACCTGGTGCACAGAAGGAAGGTTGGGCTGTAGCCAGGACTGTGTACATCATAACAGAAGGGGAGATAGTAGAATATGTGGGCACAGCTGCAGGACACTGGGTGGGTTTGGTGAAGAAGGCAGAGTTGGCTCCAGAGAGCACTGGCCAACATGGGTAGGGTTTTTCCAGGAGAGTGTGCTTGTCAGAGAGGTGCAGAGGCATATGTGGAAGGCAGCGGCTGTGTGCTTAGCTGTGGAAAGAGGACATGTGGAAATGGGGAAAATGGAAGAGAGGGAAAATGGTGGGATCTGGACTGAAGGTCCTGTTGAGTCAAAAGATTGCTGGAGTCGAGGTCTTAGTGGGTGTGGGGGACCACAAATTCACAGTGTCTGGTTTTGAGTATTTTCCTGTGGGATGAAAGAAGAGACTAGGATTATTGGTACCATTCATCTCAGATTTCTCATTGACTCTTACTAGCGTATGATGTGAGTCATCTCAGGATTATACTCAAGGTCAAGATACTTCTCCAAAGTTAACATAATCTGGTACTTAGAAAAGTCTTTAAATCACTCCCAAGATCCTGCTGAGTTTCCTGTGTTTTCTACTCCAATCCCTTCCTTGATTGAAAAAAAAAAAAAAAATAACCTACAGGCTGCCCAGAGACAGGTCTTGTCTTAACCCTCAGAATCTCAAACTCTGTAGAAGCGTTTTGATCCTCCTGGAGCCCTAAAATCATACCACTTGTCTCATGTATTTAAGCCTTCACCGTACACTCATTCGGGACATTGGGGATCTAGGTCAGGTCCACGACAAGAGGGCGCTGGAAAGATTGGAGATGGCCAAAGAGCAGGACACTGAGATGGTGGAAGGCATAGTAATGAGATTAAGGAAGCCACAGGCATGAGTGTCTGGGATATTGGGAAGATGCTGAAGCTGTAATGCTGTCAGCCAGTGCTGGAGAGAAGGAGCCAGTGTTCATGGACTCAGAGAGTCGTGAGCCCTGTGTGTGTGTGAGGTAGATGATGTAACAAGAAGTGATAGTGAGTCCAGATGATAGGATTCAAAGCTTGGAGGTTCAGGAAGGAGGAAGAGTAGTCTGCACGGAGAACACCCAGTGTCCACCTGCAGCACCCACCGCCCGATGCGGTGGAGAGCAGGTGAGCTCCCGCATCAGGACCAGCACGGTTTCAGCCAGAGCAGGAAGCAAAGGTGGTTCTAAGAGGTTCAGGATGATGACTGAATTGTGTATTTATGTGAACAATACTAACTCATATCCCTGCTTCTTGCCTTGATCTTTGGTGTTAATTATCACCAGTCGTCTTGTTGGTGTCTGATTTAACATTGGAGGAAAGACACAAGGTATTGGGACATGAACATAGAGGAGCCACATGGAATCAGAAGGGTTCTGGACTTAGGGAACCGGCTCTTGATAAAGCAGTGAAGAACATAACTGCGGGATGGTGAGTGCAGTGTTGTTTCCCCTGAGGAGTGTGTGACAGGTGGAAGCTGACAGCAGGGGTGTGTCCTGGAGGGAAGAGTTTCACTGAAGTCAGTCTCCTTCCAGCTCACATCTTAAGAGCAGGCACCGTTTGGATGAGCAGAGGACTAAAGAGCGTCCCTGGCCCAGCACTCGGTTGTGGTGCACAGCTTCCTCTGAGCAACCGAGTGTCCATGTTCAGCGGGGAGAGATTTCGGGGAGCAAAGCAGTGGGAACCGAGCAGGCAGCGCGAAAGACGGCTGGTGCCATCCTGGAGGTAGATGCTGGGAGCCACAAAAGGAACTTCAGCTTTTCTGGAAGCCTCATGTTAAAAAGTAGAAATAGGTGGAATTATTTTCAGTGACACTTTATTAAAATGAGTATTATCGTTTTCACATGTGTGAAAGACCCTGGTTTGTGTTTTATTTTCATAAAGCACCTCATGTCCAGCTGCCTCACTGTGGCTTCCATGCTGGGTAGTACAATCTGGAGCATATGGGAACCAGGGCTGTGTGACTGTGTGGAGCACAGATGGAGGGCGGAGACCACCATTGCAGAGGATGGTGAATGCCAGCTTCCCATGTTAGCCTTTGGAAGCTGTTTAATGCTTGAGGGCATGAAATGTATGGATTTCTACGTCAAGAAGATGGACCACTTATCAGTGGAAGGGAGACCAAGTTTTGATCCTTGGAAAATCTGTCCCTGAGTGTTTTGTGTGTAACCTAGTCTATGTAGCAGTTGTAGGTGTTTTGGTTAGATAGGTGCTTAAGTCACTGAGCCAAACTCCCAGCCCTAGTTTTTTTGAGACAGGGTCACACTATGTAGCTCAGACTGGCCTTGCGCTCGCGTTGTAGCCAAAGCAGGCCTTGAACTTACAACGCTCCACCTACCTCAGCCTCCCGAGTGCTGTAAATGTGTACTTTGAATCAGTGTATATATTTATGATCTTAACCTTTGCTAGTGTAGGAGCCCGTGTAAGAGCAATTAGTTTTGCCCTTTCTGAGGATGTCCCAGGTGGCAGTGGATTAGACTCTAAGACTATGACTCTTGATTCTTGATTGCCTGTGTTTGTTGGAACTGTTGTCTATGAACCATGTGTCAAAAGCTAAGCGAGAGAGGTGTGTCACTAATATGAGGGAAAGGGGTGGGAGTCATCTGTAAGACTTCAATACAGTCATGGTGAGGGTGGTCTTCTGTTGGTGGGAAGCAAAGTTGCTGGGCTGAGAGGACTACTAGTTGCAATAGAGATAGAAGGGTCCTGAGAGAGGCCTAGATGTACCTGTTGAAGGTCACAAGGGGTCATCAGAGCAGGGAGTGTCGTATGTGAGATAAGCTCATTTAAATGATGAGGTGAGTGTACTTTACTAGATTGTCCTAATGTGAACTTTTTAGCTTCCTATGTCAGGGCTGCAGCTGCAAGGGCTTGGAGGCAAGGTGCCCATGCTCGCACTGTGTTGTCTTAACAGTTTTGATAAGTAGGCTACCACTTGAAAAGAAGGCCCTTTTTTGTGTCCCAGTACACCTACAGCATTGTGACCCTGAGAAGTAGTGTACAGAGTGAAGAAGGTTTGGAGGGATCAGGGAGGGGAAAGGCTGGGCCCCTTAAGAGAGCCTCCTTTAGCTTTTGAAAGGAGGTGTGTATGGGGGTAGTGGGGTCTAGGGGTTCTGATAAGGAGCCCTTGGAAGCTTTGTAGAGGGGTTGGGCTAGAGCTGCAAAGTTAGGAATCCAGAGGTAAAAGAAGTTAGCTAAACCCAGAAAAGATAGAACCTGTTGTTGTGGGCACCTGGAGATCTTGAAGAAGCACCTTGAGATCTATAGTGATGGAACGAGTGGTAGGAGTGAGAGAGAGACCCAGATATTTGACCTTTGGGGAAGCTACTTGGGCTTTAGCAGGAGAAACCCTGTACCCATGACTGGAGAGAAAATTGAGGGGACTGGCTCTGTGTTGCATGGCTAAAGTATGGGATGGAGAATACAGGAGAAAGTCATCAGTGTACTGAAGGAGAGTGCTAGGTTTGAGGTCAAGGGCTGTGAGGTCAAGGGCTGTAAGGTCAGCAGCAAGAGCTTGGCTAGAGAAATGAGGACTGCCTCTGAGCCCTTGGGGGAGCACTGTCCACGTAAGTTGTTGAGACATGAGAGTGTCTGGGTCAGTCCACGTAAATGTAAAGAAATCCTGATAATCAGGATGCAGGGGGTTGGTAAAAAAAGCATCTTTAAGGTCTAGGACTGTGAAGTGAGTGGTGGAGGGAGGAATATGAGAGAGCGTAGTGTAAGGGTTTGGCTCCACTGGGTGAATTGGGGTAACAGCGTTATTGATTACCCTACGGTCTTGTACCAGATGATAGGACCCATTAGGCTTGAGTACAGGGAGAATGACAGTATCGTAGGGTGAGTGGGTAGGTTTGAGAAAGTCATTGTCTAAAAGACACTTGATTATAGGTTTGAGCCCCTGTAGATGTTTTGGACCTATAGGATATGGGGGAATGCAAGGAAAGATTGAAGGATCTCTGAGGTGAATTAAAACAGGTATAGCATGGATAGTGCAGGTGGCATTGGGGGTATCCCGGACTATGGGATCAACAAAGGAAGAAGGGGGAATTGGGGGATGGATTTGCGGCACATTGTGATGGTGTTTGGAGGATGAGAGGTGTGGGGAGGGAGAAGGTAAAGGAGAAATTAAGCTTTTGGAGGAGATCTTTACCTAAAAGGGGTGTGGGACATGTTGGTATTACCAGAAAGCTATGAGTGAAGAAGAGAGTTTGGAACCTGCATGGAATGGGCCCTGTTTGAAGATGCTGTGTAACTTGGCTGTCACAGACTGAGGATTTAACACAAAGGCCTGAAAACTCAGGAAGAACACTATATGTCGCCCCCATGTCTACAAGTACAGAGTGTCTTACCTGAGACCTCCAGTGAGACTTGGGGCTCTGAGGATACCTTAATGGGGGCTGTCTGGGTTGATATTAGTAAACTTAATTAGGTTGTCCCTATGATGTGTTAGGAACATAGCAGGGTTTTTATTAAGCCTCTTGGACTTGTTTTAAAAGCTTGTTATACTTAGTATGCTTGTGAGCTATTTTATTAAGGCCCACAGTTATACATTCAATCATCTTAGGTACTTTATAAGAACCTTCTCCCTTTTGGTTATTCCAGTTAGGGTCCTGTTCAGGCACTGCAGCAGGCCCAGGATCATTCTTATCAGTATTTGCTGTATGTCTACAATCGGCTTCCTCTCGAGCTGCTTGCCATGGCTGAACCCGCTCTTGTGAGCTGAGGGTGGTGTTCAGAATCACATAGACATCCTTGAAATGTAAATGATAACAATTAGTTATAAATTTAAACTCTCTAATATAATTTTGTGGGTCAGCAGAAAAGGAACCTAATTTGTGGTTAATCTGAGATAGGTTGAGGGGAAAAAGGAGCATGAATACAAACTAGTCCCTCGGGACCAACCTGTTCCCAAAGTGGGAATAGGGATTGAGGCTGAGAAGGCTGTGGAGTGGGAGGTGTGGATGGCCACTGAGCAGCCAACTGCCCAGCAGGCATCTGTGGGCAGTTACAGGGTGATGGACCATAAAATGACCGCTTGTCACCATGTGACAGGGAAGCACAAGATTGTGACTGGTTACTATGAGACCCACAACAAGATGGCTGATGCTGGTTACATGGTGAGGGAGCACAAGATGGTGACTGGTCATTACATGATATGCAACAGAATGACTACTGCTGGTTACATGGTGAGGGACCACAAGATAGTGGCCATTTACCCCATGACCTGTCACAAGGTGGTGGTGGAGTGTCACGTGGAGGAGAACTGCAAGATGGTAGCTGTCCTTGATGTGAGCTGTAGCAGATGGCTGCTGAGGACTGTGCGGTATGGGACCGCAAGATGTTGGTTGAACATCATGTGGTCTGCCAGGTGGCAGATACACGCAAGACTGAGTGTGGTGAACTGGCGGAGAGAATGGCGACACAGGACTAGAGGGGATAGAAGAGGAGCTGTCCAATGAAATAGATGGCTCAGCCTGAGGGGGTTGAGGAGTCTGAGATTGGGGAGAGGAAGTAAAGGAAGAGTTAGAGACTGCTGGGGGTGAGGAAAGGGGAGAGAATGAGGCCAGAGGCTCAGAAGCCTCTGATTGAGAAGGCCAAGGGATTTGGGCTTGGGGATATGGGGGAAGGGCAGTAAAGACAGGAGGCACATCGTTGTCCAAGGGTTCCAGTGGGGAGTAAGGGAGAGATCCCAGTGAAGTAGAGTGAGCCAGAAGTACGTGGGCCACTGACATACATGACTGGATGAGAGAAAAACACATCCTCAGAGTGAGAAAGGCCTGGACATACGGGATTTCTATCACCTTGCTACTGGAGTGACAAAAGATACAAATCTTGAAAGACAGAGGGGTCGAACGTCCCCCTCTTAGGCCTTGGGCTGCTGTTAAGCTGGTAGGTCGGCCAAGCCACCTGGCAGAAAAAGATCAGTTTTTTAGTTTTTATAGCCTTCTTAAGGCCAAGAACATCAAGGTTACAAGTCAGGTACCCCAGAAGTGTGTTTTTTGGGGGACAGGAAATTGTACTCTCCATAGTGACCGAATTAGGGGTGAGCTGAGAGAACAACTTTGCCTCAGGACATGAGAGCTTTTAGCCCTGCCTAAGGACGTGAGAGCTTTCCTGGGTCACATTTATCAAAATAGGTTGTCACCTGTTTTGAAAGTGTGACAAGGAAGGTCCCAACACCTGTTCTTGTCAGCTGTCACCAGGAGCGTGGGGTGGGGTCCCAGAGAATGAGAAGGTCATGGCTCTGCCTTGGCTGCCTGTCCAGGGAACGTGAGAGTCTCTATCCCTGTCCAGGGATGGCAACACATGGGCTATCTGACGTAAGCTTATGAATTTCTAAGGCTGAGAACAGCTCTGCCTCAGTTTCCCAAGGAGCATGAGAGCTATTATAGACTGAGAAATCAGGACAGATAACCCTGGATGGAAAGGTGGCTCACCTGTGACAAATGAGGTGGGTTGGTGTTGGATGCAGGCTAGCTGCGGCAAATAAACAAGTCCCGAAGGAAAGAAAGATTGGCTCGTTGGCAAGAAAGCTCAAAACCAGAGGTAACCCCCAGGAGCTAACGCCCTGCCAATTCCTCGAGTTCTGGCACCAAATGTTAAGAGTTTTCTGGTGCAATAGAGAAGCAGGAGGACAGAAAAAGTGGCCATGTATTAAGGATGTGGAGAGGAGCCCATAACCCATGGGGGTTTGGCTTTCTCCTCCAACCAGATAATGAGAGGCAGAGGGTTATACGACCTCTGATCGAAAGTGGCGCATGGGGCGGGCATTGATGATGTGCACGGAACTGATTGGAATTTTCTTCATGTGCAAACGGGAGAGAAAGTTGCAATTAGTGCTGAAGGGGAAGGAGGAGGAAGTGGTCATGAGGATAAAGGCTCCCAGTTTGGTCTTCTGCCGTATTAGACCATCACCATAATTGTACAGTAATTTATACTAGGACAAGAATCTTTCAGTGACTGACAATATTTGTCTCATGGGGAACGGTTTGAGAATACCTCCAAATAGATGTGTTTTTGTTTATAGTATATGTATGTGTATCATTGTATTAAAGCATTGTATTAAAACACTATGAACATTATACAATAAGCATTAAAGTAGCAGTTTTTAAGTATCAGATACATTTACAACTATGTTTTTTAAAATAACACTTAAACATTGTCACAGTGATTTGAAGATCAGGGTTGAGGTTCACATTTTTTCTTTTGAGGACTGTCGTTGTTTAATTTCACAGAGATACATGCAAATGGAAGAAGCATAGTACATCTTTACTTTCAACCGGGTTGGAAAATTATGTTTAAAACATTTTAAAACATGATAGTGAAGGATAACATTTTTCATAGGGAAATTGCTAGTAAAATTTATGTATGACCGGAAACACTTCCAAATATCCCTTTTCAAAATAATCCCTGCATAGCAATATTTCTTTTCAAAATTATTTTTTCTTTTCTCATTATTTATACATCACTCTTACTTTGACAAAATCTTTTTTCTCCTAAAATTATCTACCAGCATACTATTAATAGGTAGTTGTTATTGTAGGAAAGGTCAGAAAATTTAGAGCAATTTGTCTTTTTGTAAAAAAAAAAAATAATGTAATCTATAAATTCAGTGATGTTTAAAAAATTCATTGGGACATGTTAACCAGAAAACTTTTATATAAAACTGAAAAGTTTTTATGACCTTTTTAAAATCTCACTACAAAACCTTGAAAATATTATGATTTAATAATTTTCATTTTTATATGTTACAGTGTTGATGAGTGATGGTAGCACTTTTTGCTCTTTAAAAATTTGATTTCTTAATCATGAAAGCTTGTCCTGTGAATGAAATATTAGTGAATTGCATGTGTTTTTACATAGTTCAGAGACAGTTTTGCTTTTCAGTCAAAGCATCAGTGGTGACTGTTAGTTTCCCTAAAGTATTCCTACCAAATGGTAGGTGAAAGGGATGAAAAAAGAATCGAGACCTATTATACATACATGTACCAGCTCCCCACAAGGAATGTAATTGTTATGTATTGCGAGCATGTACTAATAGAAAATAAAAACTGGAAAAAAGTAAAAACAAAAAATTGTTACTAAAGAATAATTTGCAGCCAAATGTGGTCGTGCAAACCTGTAATCCCAGCTACTGGGAACACGGAGGCAGGAAGAATCACAGGTTTGAGTCTAGCCTGGGTAATTTAGGAAGACCTCATTTCAGAATTTAAAAAAAAAATAAACAGGCTAGAGATGTAGCTCAGTGCTCCCTGGGTTTAATCCCTAGTACTAAATAAGAGAAATTGAATTTCTATTAATAATGCATTTTCTTCAGATATTTCTTCATTGTAGCAGTGTCCAGCATATCTTTAAACTGATATAGTTAGAACATGTGTGTACTTACTTCCAGTTATATAATAAACCTCTCATTGCATAATATATTTTGTTACTCATTTCTTTGATTTTTCGATTATTTTTTTGTTGTGCCTTCCAAAGGTATTTGCTGTCAAGAAAATGCACCATTTCCACCATATATATATATATATATACAGTCATTACAAAACCAAACCAAACCAAACAAACACAAAAGAGCCTATGTATCCTAGTGGGCTACATAGCAAGGACTTTTTTCAAAAACCAGAGGTGGCGGCAAATGTTTAATATTAAATTTAATGAAAATTACTGAAGCACTGGTTGGAATTCAGGACATTGAACATCATTTTAGAAACTGCAGAGATTTGGCATGAACTGTCGACTAGGTTTTAAATATCTTGCTAATTGTGGTGGCTTTGGTTTTGTTCAATTTCTACTACGAAATTTGAATACTTGAAAAGCTTTGTGTTCTGCAGAATGTCATGCACCATAATTAATAGGTCTTACCGAGAAAAACAGGATAGGATCAGACCATACAGAAACCTAGCTTTTAACCACAAGAGTAACAATAGTAGTGATTCAAATACAAGCACAATTAAGTCTGTGTTGGCATTTGAACCCAGCACATGGACTGACTCAGCAGCCTTAATTCAACCCTGGGGCTTGAGCTTCTTTCTTGGCAATTTAGGCCTGTGGAGGTTTTCATGCCCATTGATTCTAGTTAGTTTTCCCTTATCTTCTGAGCAGAGGATGCTACGGTCTTCTCAGCCTGTCCCTCCATGGCATGGTATTCTGGTCAGTATGGAGGTTTTTGAAGCCAGCACTGTGCCCTGGGAAAGTACTTTTGCAGGACGTTGGCTGCTTCTTTAATACCTTCCTATCTTATGCTATTAAAGCTTTCTCATTAATTTTGAGAAAAGTTGCTCATTGTCATTTAAATAGTGGACAAAAAGATGGGACAGATGTATAAAAGATTTTTTTAATTTTCTGATTTTTGACAGTGTTTATTTTTGAAAGATTCCTTCAGGTGTGTAAAATGCTTGCTTTGTAGAGAATGAGATGTGCCTTGATCCTGTAGCTTCTGTTGAGAAGAATGTTTTTACTTTTTCACTGGGTCTGCCTAGTTATACATGTAGTTAGAAGAGAAAAGGAAAAAGTGTATGCTTGAAAACAAAGCACCACCACCACTTAGAGCCTTGCCCAGGTCCTGGTGGCAGCTCTGTTGGGGCGGGAGGGGGTGCCTCTGGCCACTGCCTCTCCATTCCCCGCATCGCTTCTCCAGGTGGGCTTTGCTATGAGAAGCAAATGGAAGGTGACCCCCTTGGCACTTAGGGTGTGTTCTATCAATGTGATCTTTCTGTGTGCTCCGCTGGCCTATATTTTTACCCTGGGATTTTCATGTGAAGTTGATTTGGAAAGTTCTTGATTATGCTTTAGTAAGTTCATTGTTTAGATTTAATTAATCTTTGGAAAAATTAGAATTATGTTTGTGGGTATAATGATATAATGTTGGAATGTTTCCAGGGACTTTTTTGTGAAAAATTGTGATTTCTGTAGTTTTTAAGTGTAATTAGAGCAATTTTTCAAATTCTAATAGTAAGGAGAGGTAGTTTTGTATTGGAAATTCCTTCCATTCTATCTCAGATTCCTTAGTAGGGCCATTGTCCATTTCTCCTTTGTAACTGCTGACTTGTTAAAAGTTGTAAGGTGCACCTTTACCTGGAAGGAGGGGTTAGGGTATACAGTCATATTCCTCCACCTTACCCCCGTCCTCTGGTGCTCTGAACACAGGCAAGGATTTTTGTATTTGAAGGGTAACTATAAGGGTAACTCTAATAGAAACTTCACAACTGAAATTTAGGAGATATGAAGATGAGTTTCTTACTAATTTTTTATCAGACTTCTCTGAGTAAGGAGACAATATATTAGCTAAAGTATGTGGAGATCCCTAATGATAGGACACAGGCTTCAAAATGTTTTTGTGGAGCCATGTGGTGGCCCACACTTACAATCCTAGCACTCAGGAGGCCAAGGCAGGATTGTGAGTTCAAGGCCAGTCTGGGCTACATAGACAGACCCTGTCTCAAAAGAACAAAAACAAAATAAAATTTGCTGTTCATTTGGTCTGAGATGTTTTTATCCTGTGAATCAGCTCATTGTTAGCGAGCACATCCAAAATGTTCTTTATTGATGAATACTACACCTATATACACATACAGGAAAGTACACAACTCAATGGAGTTATAGGCTAAATGCTGTGTCATTGGCATCCAGTCCCTGCCATGTACCCCGTTGTGCTGACCCAGTCACCTTACCCCTGTAGTTTATATGACTTTTCTATACAGACTTTTAAAAGAACTGTAAGGAAATCACATTTGTTTTCAATCATTAAGCTGTGTTTGAATATTATTAATAAGTAAAAAATGGCATATACCAAACCTATCTTTGTTTGGAACTTTAAAAAGAACTCTAGCAATTCTAATATTACCTGGCCATTAGTTTCTCAGTTGAATATCACTGTTGTTTTGTTTGTTTGTTTGAAACCCACCACTTTAATAACTTCTTCACCTGTGTGAACTTTTTCCCTCAGAATTCCTTTGGAAAGACAGGACTTTATGTAACCCAAATCAACTCCCAATCCCACCTTTAATTGTTTTTGATTTTTGCCAACTTGAGAGTTCCAGCCCTAGAGGACAGAGCACTGGAGGGAAAGTGAAGAGTTGATAGGAAAAAATTGATGACAACACGCTCCACAATTCATTTCTGGGTTTCTTCCCAGATCAATTTGAAACCTCCAGAATAAGGTCAAGCAACACAACAGGCTTGTACTTGCATCACAAGCTGTTTAGAAAGTCTTCCTAGATCTCTGACACCAGCCAGGTGTTCTCCCCACCACAGGGAAAGGGCTCGGGAGGATACTCCCAGCTTTATTCCAGCAGTAATAAACAGCCCGGTAGTGTGAGCATCACTGGCACTGGCTGTGAGCAGCCCACCGCTACCGCTGTGGGGACAGGCCTGCCTCATGGCCCTCTGTTTTCGTGTCAATGAGCCCTAGCTCCTCATTCTGGTCAAAGGTGCGCTTGTAACGCTCCACCTTCATCTCTGGATCATCTTCAGGTGCATACATGTTCTGCAAGTAACTGTTTCCTGCTGGATCATGCATAATAAAGTGGGCCTTGATGCCACCCTCAATGATCTGGTCCAACTTCTGGCCAAACTCCTGCAATTTCTCCAGCTGGCTAGGACTGGAACTGTCACCCAGTGTAAAAGGATTTTTGGCCACCAATTTCCGGATATCTTTCAGCAGCCCTTCCAGCGTAGTGAACTTGCCCCCAAGGACAGCCATTCCCAGCTTAAATTCCAGCTCTGGGATTTCCACACTACATGTTTCATGAGGTCTCTGGTCATGTCTGAGGGATCTGTGATGTGGAGGGTGATCTTGGTACCCAAGGACTCTACTGCTCCTCCAGATTTCACCTCATTGGTCCGACGACCACAGTTCTCACAGATGGTGGCCATGATGATAACCTCCTTAATTAAAGTGGGAAATTTATATAGCTTCATGTTGGTCTGAGCTGGGGCATTGCATTCTGGGCAGTTTGTATTGAACTGGAGCACTTCATTTCTAGATCTTCTTCTTCCAGCTTTTCTTCTGGTCCTTTGACTCGGAGCCCCAGTGTCTCATTCTGCTGTAGGGGCTGGCTGTAGTGTGTGATCGCCAGGGAATCATCTTTCTGGGGTGCATGTGGGTTTTCTACAAAGCTGTTCCCCGTGGGATCATCAATGACCAGAGTGAAAATGGAGGCCACTTGCTTTAGCTCCTTCAGTTTGACAATGAACTCTTCAATTCTTTCAGCTGTGGCTTCTTCACTTGCCCTTCGTGCAGGCTGGTCCTGCTCTAGGCCAGAGATAGCACGGTTGATCAGTATTTCAACAGTGGTCAGAGACACCTTCTGGCTGAAAGCTGGAATTTCAAAGTCCAGCTCAGGGATCCTTGTGGCAGAATCAGTCTGCACCACTTCTCTGTTCATGTCCTCCACACCCCTCTGTCAAAGTGTAGCGCAGTCCCTGGTCCTGGATCCTGCCTGTTGATTGGATCTCCGTGTTGTTCCCAGCCACAGTGCTTGCAGGAGAAGGAGCTCACGATTATTTCCCTGAAGAAGGGGATCTTGGTGAGCAGGAGGTGCATCATGCCATTGTGGTAACAGTTCATGCACAGCAACTCCATCTCCGTGGGCTGCTGTTCCTGGGCTGCTGTTCCTCATCTTCGGTGCTGATGGGTCGGAATGAGTGCCCTGTGGCTGGCGGCTGAGCCCCCAGGGGCCCGGGCGCCACTGCCAACATTGCCCCACGCCTAGCTCAAACCTTGGCTTGCGGCTCCAGTGTTGTGTTAAGAAGAGTGTTCCACAGATGATAGATCTTTTCTGACACCCTGCAGTAGAGAAGTGCTTAGGTTGCTGGTTTGCAGCTTCACTCAAAGGATATCTTGGGTAAAATAGTGTGTATTCCTTGAGGACGAACACTTTCTGTTTGTAGAGGAAAAGGTGTGACTGTTGATTTATAGATTAAAGGAACATTTTGGTTCCTGTCTTCCTGGTGACTTAGTGTTTTAGGAGAAAAGAGTTAAAAAATATTAAAAGTGCTGTAATTATCTGGAGAAAAGAGTTAGAAAATATTAGAAGTGCTGTAATTATCTAGTGTAGCACTGGAACACAGTACCAGCCCTGATACTTTTTAACTATGCAGTTCTGGGAAATTGTTTTAGGTTTTGTAAGCTTAATTTCTGAAGTAAAGCAGTGATGATCCTAGTACCTGGTTCTGCAGTCTGCTGGGAAAATTAATGGAGGCATTGTTACATAACATGCCTGGCACAGCTGTGATGGATAGCAGGCTTTATTGGTTATAGGAGGCTTTATTTGTTATTGGCTACGTCCCCTTTCAGACTGTTACTAACTTTACATTTAGGTCTTCTCAGTCCTCTCAGAGCATTGATCGGATCAGTAATGTGATTCTTGGCACACTCTTGTAAAATGAAACTTGCTTTAGCTGGTGACCTCTCACTGTGGAGGGCGGGGTCTCAGGGCAGAGCTGGGGCTGAGCATCACCAGCATAGCACTAGGCACCGAGTTACAGAGGTGCTGAGAGCACCTTCATAGTAACCAGGGCATTTGAAAGCAGTATCAAAAGTTGTAAAAATCTGTGATGAACAAAATATGAAAAGTAGAAATTTACATAAAAGCAGGATTAGGAAGAAAGCCCTGCTCAGCCATGTTGTGTGGGGCAAAGAGGAAAAATGAGTAAGACCAGTCCTGTGCCCTGAGCCCAGTCGGAGCCTGGGACAGAAGGAAAAGTGGGCACTGCACGGTAGGCCCTGCCTTTTGCCCCAGGAAAGCACCTCTCTGCTTTTTTTGCCTCAGCCCATTCCAAGCCCTGCTTAACCTTCTGATTGTCAAGAGAACTGCTCAGTAGAATGATTTTACAGTCTGGTATCTGCTTAGCAGCCAGAAATCAGGCAAAGTTATTGTCTAGGGTCACACAGCCACTAGTGGCAGGAGCAAGATATGACTCATGTTTCTTAATTATCAGACTTGTTTTACTTCATTATTTCTGTACAGGATACATCTGTGTATCAGTCTGTTTCTTTCTACATTCATTTCTTCATTTCTGCTTTCTCTGTCTACTGTGCACGCCTTGTACAGGGATGTCAAAATAGAAATGCTTTTGTGTGGCCATTGGGAAATGGGGCTTTGATCCGAGGTGGGGAGGAGTGAGAGCCTGCGCAAGATCTGTGCTGAGTAAGGGTAAGGAGCAGGGGAAGGCAGCTTTTTTTTTAAGCAAGGCTTTGATACACTTACCCTTTAAGGGTTAGTTGTAAATGTGAATGTAAATATGAATGCCTGTAATCCCAGCACTTGGGAGGCTGAGGCAAGAAGATCACTGCAAATTTGAGGCCAGCCTGGGCTACAAAGTAAGTTCAAGGCCAGCCTATACTACATAGCAAGACCCCCCCCCCCCCCCCGCAAAAAAAAGTTACTCTATTGCCTATTAATGTACTTCTGTTGTCAAGACTTATATAGTAGATACACAAAAATGTTTCCTATGCTATATAGCCAACCGCATATTTTCTTTTGTTGTCTCATCTTTAAAACCTGTGTATTGTTTAGTATTCTACTACAGGAGTAACTTTACTAAATTTAAGTTCAGTAATGTGTAAAGTGTAAAAGCGTTATAAAATCCTGATCTATTAGGTATCAGCTCTTGGCTTGGGGAGGTTTTGTAACCTCAACTTCAGTGTGGCTACTGCTGAAGTATGACAGTAGTGTATCTAACTTAACTGTTACTGTGAGGTTTAGAATGTTTATATGTGCGGTGCTTTGCACTGTACATAGCATCAAGTAATTAAGAAAGTTCCTGTCATTAGTCTTAAGTACTGGATTGACCTGTGTAATTTAGTTACAGGTTTTGGTAAATAGACTATAAAGTGTAAGACACATAATTTATGGTCATATTGAATGCAGGTGGTGTTGTGGTTTAAGAATGTGAACTCACAGTAGCATCTTAAAAAGGTTTTTCAAAAACAAAAGTGGAGCAATTGAATTGAAACCTTAGTATTAAGAAGGCAGTGACCAGTGATTTGGGAGCAACAAATTTGTAACCTAAGTAGTCCTTAGGAAAGTCTCTGATGCCCTCTGAGTAGCTTAGTTCTCAGTCCTGGGTTCATGCAGCAGACGTAGTAGACTTGTGCATTCTTGCTCGCTCCCTTCTCTCCTTTCTTCCTTCCAGTTGCTTGCAGTTTTGACTTCTTCCTCCTTCACTGGTTGTTTTTTCTTAGTCCTTTCCTTTTCTCAGTCGTAACATCGATGTTTCCTGGGACACGGATCTTGATTCTTTTTTATAGTCTTCAGTCACTCTCTATGATTTTGTTTTTGTTTTCAGTGGTGGTTCGGATTGAACCCGGGGGCCTCCAAGCACTCTGCTGCTGAGCTACACACCTGGCTCACACGTTTGGTGTGTTTATCCAGTTTTGTAGCTTTAAATACTACTTACATGTCAGTTTTACTATAAGCTCATATATTTATAATCATTTCAGTTAAAAGATAATTTGTGCTGAATTTAGAAGTGGTGTGTAGTGAAAGTGAAATATTAAGTCCAATACTTCATTGCCTCTTGACAGCACAAGTATAAAAATTTTTGCGTTCTGGAAAAGTTAGGAAAATAAACACACTCACATATGCACTCCCATATTGTCCTGGGAGAAGTTGAGTGTGGGTTTGTGCATGTCTTTTAGAAGCACAGTTGGAGAATACCCTTTCCTCTCAAGCCATGCCGCTTGCCTACTCCACTCCAGTGTGCACGCTGACTTCCGTCCCTAACCTGAAACACCGGGGGAGGCGGAGGAGCTCTGGTGTCTGACCAGCCGGGATTGAACTCCCTGTTTGACAACTGTGCCTGCAGCACTGTGTTAGGCTGTTGGTATAGAGATTTGGGTACTTACTCTTTTGTTTTGTATCTTGTTTTTGAGCTGAGATTTTTCACCTCAGATACGAGCTTCTCCACAGTCAATCTGGTTTCAGTGCCTCATCTCATGAAAGCCCTTTTCATTCTGTCTGGTCTCAGTGGTTTTCAACTGGAAGCTGCACTGAGAAGGGAGGTCACAGACTCGTCCTTCACCTGGGGCCTGGGGTGAGTGACTCTCAGCATTCACTTCATCCGCTAAAAACGTAGAATCTGGAAACAAGCCAGGGGGTAGCGCTTAAGAAGTGAAGCTGAATAGAATACATTTCAGTATAAAACTTCTTCTTCTTCTTCTTTTTTTTTTTTTTGTACTAGCAATTGAACTCATGACATTGCACCTGCCAGGCAGGCTCTTATGCCACTGAGCTAAATCTCTGGCCCTATTTTTTGAGACAGGGTCTCACTATGCAGTTCAGGCTGGCTTTGAACTCACTTTGTAACCCATGCTAGTCTCGAACTCACAACGATCCTTCTGCCTCAGCCTCCCGAGTGCTGGGATTAAAGGTGTGCGCCACCACACCCGGCTGCATTCCAATATAAAACTTCATAAAACCTCAATTAAGTTTATAATTGTGTATTTTATTACAGAACCAAGTACCATGCAGCAACTCAAATGTGTACTACATCTACAGTAAATACACAGTTGAGATAGAGTTTGATCTTTAAGAAATGATTCGAAGCTTGATGGCTTTGAAGACAAAGAGACTGGTAAACAAATACATGCATACACAAGAGAGATAATTAGTTATACAGCTAGCTTCTTTTAGCTTCTTGAAAAGAATGGTCTGTGCTAATAATACTATTAGGACAAAATATCATACTTGTATCTTATACTCTGAACAACAACTACAAAGATAATATATAGTGTGTCGACTATTGTAATGATCCAACTAACCTGTTTTGAAACTTGGTTTCATTATTGTGTTTATCTTTTTTTTTTCTTCTTTTCTTTACTTGTTTAAAATAAAATTAAAAAAAAAAAAGAAATGATTTGAAAAACAACAGGAACAACCTGCCCAAACATTCCAGCTTCTAAAAAAGTTCTCTGTTATGGCGAAACTATTTTCAGATTTTTTTTTCTTGATTATTTACTCCTCCAAAAAGATAATCTTATGTTTCTGAGAGAACTTTTGGGGAGGGTATAGGGAAAGTAAGGGTTCAGTCCTTTTGTTGACATCAAGCTTCAAAGAAACCTTTTTTTGTTTTCATTATGTGTAAATGGAGATTTTAAGACAGTTACTTTTAGGGCTGGGAGTTTGGCTCAGTGGCTTAAGCGCCTGTCTGGCAGGTGTGAGGCTGTGAGTTCGATCCCCAGTGCCGGGGCGGGGGAAAAAAGTTACTTTTATCATTTTAATATGAATTATTCATACTCCATTTGTTTGGAAAATCTTTGATGAAAATGTATTCTTGCTATAGGTTTTGCCTTGTAGATGTAAATATTTTCTTCCTATGAAGTTTAGGAGAGGTATTGAAGAGTACTTTCCAAATGAATATACCTGTCTTTGACTTAAAATCATATAGAGTATAACTGGATACAGCTAACATTAAATGATTGAGACTTTAAATTTACTAAGATATAAAAATTATACTATTAAAGGTGTATTGATGGGGGGACAGGGCACTTAAAAAGAGCTTAGTGTCCTCAAGTGCTGGCCTCCTTGAATAGCCAGCCATTCAGCTGCTCAGGGAAGGGAGTAGTTAGTGGGTACAGGGGCAATAGAGGGTCTCTCCCAGTATGAATTTAATGATCTTGACTTGATTGGAAATCGAATATTTATTTTTTAGAGTATTGTTTTTTCATTTCAGGAAATTCAAGATTGATTTTATTACTTTCTGTTAATGTTGTATGACATGAATATTTTCATTTAGTGCATGAAAATTTAAATATGAAAAGTAATTGATAAACTAGCTTTAGTAAATTAAAATCTCAAGTTGTCTTTCTAAATTTTGTGGATACTTGCCCCCAAATTTTCCCCCAGCAGGCCCCCACAGATGTCTTTTTCTTGCAGCTTTGATTCCTGTGATCTTGTACTTTCTTCCAAACTAGTTACTTGTTTTAGTTAGTAGAGTGTCTGCCTGACTATTAAGGCCAGGAGATATGCTAACTTCATTAGGCCTGTAAGATATAGGTAGTACGTTGCCCTGTTGTTTCCTTATAGTGTGACCTTAGGCAAATCGGTCACTTCATTTCTGAGACTTTGTTTGTTTCTTTATGTCTAAAAGAGGATATTCTCTCCTGGCCTCCTCACTCCTCAGTTCCTTGGCAGTGAGACAGTATATGCAGTGATATTTTAGGAATACTGTTACCTCCACAAGCATATCCATTGAGTAATCTGGGACTTAGTTATTTTCTCATTAGGCCCCTCTTCTCACTCCCCCCTCACCCCCCTTCTCACTTTTTTTTAAGTGCATGTTTGTAATACAAAATAATGATGTTCATTTTGGGGAATTGGTACATGCATATAACATACTGATCATTTTCAACCCCTTTACCCCGCCCCCTTTTCCGTCTCTAAGAATCTACCTTTTAGTTTGCTATCATTTCTTTTATTTTTTCCTGTTGTTTTTTTTTTCAATTAAAATATGTTGCAGTTCACACAGTTTACAGTCGTTTTAGGAGTGGTTACAGGTAAACTTTGCAGCTTGTTTCTTTTCTTTTCTTTTCTTTTTTTTTTTTTTTTGGTACCGGAAATCCAACTCAGGGCCTCATGCTTGCCAGGCAGGGACTGTGCTGCTGCGCTAAATCTCTGCCCTACCCCCAGCCTCTTTTCATACCTTTCCCTCTCCTACCCCCTTTTTTATTACAGTTTTAATTAATTTATTTATTAATACTTTAGGTTTTTCATAGGAAAAACATGCAATATTTAACTTTCTGAGTCTGGCTTATTTCACTTGGCATGATGGTCTCAAGTTCCATACATTTCCTGCAAATGACATGATTTCTTTATGGCTGAATAATACTCCACTGTGTATGTATGCCACCTTTCCTTCATCCATTCATCTGTTGATGGGAATCTAGGCTGTTTCCAGAGCTTAACAGTTGCGAACTGTGCCCTTACAATTGTGGGCATGCATGTATCACTGTGGTATGGTATTTTTAATTCCTTCAGAAATATACCCAGGAGAAAGAGCTAGATCAAATGGGTTTAGTTTTTGGGGAATCTCTGTGCTGATTTCCATAGTGGTTATACTAGTTTACATTCTCACTGATAGCGTATCATCTACATTCACTGCATATCGTGTGCTAGGTGAGTCATGCATGGGGTGAGATGATATCTCACAATTGTTTTGATTGTAGTTCCCCAATGGCTAAAGTTGTTGAACAGATTTTCATACACTTATTGACCAATTTGTACTTCTTTTGAAGTGTCTACTCAGTTCATTTGCCCAGTTTTTGATAGGGGTTGGTTGAGGGTTAAGTTTTTGAGTTTTTAATATACTGTATTCTAAACTAGTCCTCTGTCAGAAGACTAGCTAGAATTAAAGTTTCTCATCCATTCAATAGACTTTTTCTCATTTTGTTGATTGTTTTGCTTCTTATGCAGAAGCTCTTTAATTTGGTATGTCTCATTTGGTGATTCTGATTTTATTTCCTTTGCAACTGGAGTTCCCTTTAGGAAGTCTTTCAGCTGTTTCCCTGTTTTATCTTACAGCAGTTTCAAAATTTCTGTTTTTGTGTCTTGGTCTTGGATCCATTTTTATTTGATTTTAGTACAGTGATAGAGATCTAAGTTTCAATCCTCTACTAATGGGTAGCCACTCTTCCAGAACATTTGTTAAAGAGGCTGTCCATGGAGTTGTTTCTGTGTCTTCTGTTTGACTCCACCAGTACCTTGTGTCACTTTAGTTCATAGTATAACTTTAAAACTGGTATTAGGATGCCTGTAGCTTTGCTCCTTTTCCTCAGGATTGCTTTGGGTATTCTGGGTCTTTTGTACTTCCATATGAATTTTAGGATTGTTTTTCCTGTTTCTGTGAAGAATGTTAGCTTTTTAATAGGGATTACATTAAATATGTAGGTTGCTTTTGATAATCTTAATAATTTCATTATATTAGTTCTTCTAATTCAAGAACAAAGGATGCCTTTTCTGGTGTCCTTTTCAGTTTCTTTCTTCAGAACTCTGTAATTTTCCTTATAGAATTCTCTCTGGTCCTTGGCCAGATTGATTCCTAGGTATTTGCTTTTTGAAGCTATTGTGAATATGGTTGTTTTCCTGATTTTTTCCTCAGCAGGTTCATTATTGGTGTGTAGGGACACTATGGATTTTTCTGTGTTGATTCTGTAACCCTTAGTTTTTGTTTTTTCATCTCTACCAAGTTGTGTATGTATACTTTTTCCTATTTTGACTGTAACGTATGCTCATTTTAAAAATCTAGAAAGTACGTAAAACTTAAAGAAGAAAATGGAAATCCAGTAGAGCATCCTTTTTTTCCTGATTTGAAGAGGATATTTGGCTTTGAGGCTGAGCTCTCAGGGATAGAATAATGTCTTACTTATTTTTGCCTTTTTCTCTTTGTAGGCACAAAATTAATGCTTGTTAAATGAGTAAGCACTGGTATAGTTGTATTCCGTTTTCCTTTCTTCTACCTGCTGAAAACATGTGTTTATTTGGTAGTGCTGGAGCTGAACTTCCTGCCTGGCATCTGCTAGGCAGGTCCTCTGTCAGAGCATCACCCACCCAGCCCTGCACCCCAGCACTCCAGGTTGGGGCTCAGAGACCAGCTGGGGCTGGACCTTAAGCTCCCCAGTGTAGCGTTCCATGGTGGGTGGGTGTCCGTTCAGTGAGAACATGCATGATAAAGTTTTAAGACTTTTTTTGAATGTTTAGAAATTATAAAAATATCTTTTTTTTTTTTTTTAAACAGGATGGCTTAAATTCCTTGGTCCTTGATTTGGATTTTCCTGCCTTGAGAAAAAATAAGAATATAGATAATTTCTTAAATAGATGTAAGTATTTTTAAACTTCATATTTGATCACATAACTGTTTTGGACAAAATGTTTGATTAATATTATAGTCCATAAGCTTATTAACTTAGTTAACTCTTTAGCTTATTAAATGTAAGGCTATTTTAGCCCGTTGCTTTGGCTCACGCCTGTAATCCTAGCACTCAGGAGGCTGAGGCAAGAGGATTGCTGCAAGTTCCAGGCCAACCTGAACCATACAGTGAAGCCCTGCCTCAAAAAAGACAGAAAAAAAAAAACCATATATATATATATATATATATATATATATATATATATATAAAATGATACAATAAATAAATTTAAGAATATTTTAGTTTATCATTACTTTATTTAAAAACTGGTCTTTACAGTGCCCACCTATTTACTTGAGGTCCTGTTAGTTCTGAAGCAAAACTGCAGAATTGAAGTGTGCTATGTAATGTTAAAGATACTGTATAAATATTTAAGGCTAGTTAGCTGTCTTAGGATAAGTTATTTATAGCAGTTCTGAGTGAAGTTCTTTTGTTTTTGTTTTTGTTTTTGTTTGGTACCAGGAATCAAACTCAGGACCTTACACTTGTCAGGCAGGTGCTGTGCCACTGAGCTATGTCCCTAGCCCCTAAGTGAAGTATTAATATCGACAGCTCTAAGACTTGGATTTTAGCTATCCAGAAGAGATAGTGAGCTGTAATGTTGCTATAAATGTGGACATTTTGCTCTAAAGCAAAACAGCATGATAACAATTATCACACAAATTATGTTAACCTATCGTAACATGTTATTATATGTTTCATGACATAGATGTTAGGTATTTATAAACACCTGTTTATAGTATATTAGCATGTTTGTGTTAACCAATTTGCCAGTATTGATATTGAGATAAATTGAGTTGAATTCTAAAAATCAGAAATTTTCCAAATGATTAATACATTTTTTATGTCACCCAAATAAACTCTTTAATTTGGAATTGCCAGACACTGGGGGATTTCCTCTATTAAACAGTCTTGTCTATAATTACTATATACGCACTGTACAGTTACTGCTTTGTAAAGAAGAGGCTATTAATCATAGCTAAGATTGTCCTTGCTTGCAAGGGATTTTGTGGCAACTTCTTGCTATAATTTATAGTGCATACCAGGATTACTTAGTCATCACCATGTCAGCTGATAAGAGATTTGCCAAGTAACAGAGTTGGAACACAGTATAGCATTAACTGTTATTTTATGGCAGCTTATGTATATGGGTTCAGTTCTTTAATATAAAGATACTGTGAATCTTAGGGGGTTTTATTTGTTGTTTTTTGCTTGCTTGTTTTTCAGTGCTAGGGATTAAACACAGAGCCCTTCTGCATTGAGCCACGTCCCCAATCCTTTTATAAATTTTTAATTTTGGTGAGGTTTTTTTGTTTGTTTTTGAGACAGGGTCTCACTGTGGAGCTCAGACTGGCCCTGATCTCACGGCAGTCCTCTTGCCTCAGTCTCTGTAGTGCCCCCATGCCTAGCTCAAATTTTAATCTTGAGACTGGGGTCTTGCTAAGTTGTGCAGCCTGGGCTCAACTTGCGGTCATGGT
Organism: Dasyprocta punctata; assembly: GCA_004363535.1. Lineage (NCBI taxonomy): Eukaryota > Metazoa > Chordata > Mammalia > Rodentia > Dasyproctidae > Dasyprocta > Dasyprocta punctata. The sequence goes on along the minus strand of RJWM01002529.1, from coordinate 77,161 downwards.
GTCTGAGCTTTCCAGAGATTCTTAGAGATTTGAATAGGAGCCTTCAAAGGTCAGTAGCAGTTTTAGCTGAAAACTAAGTCCAGTTTGTTGAAATAAAACTTCGTCTACAAATATGGTGATTAGTTACAAATGCTGCTAATAAATGTGATGATTGCTCTTATAAATATGGTGAACTTTTTATTGTAGATGAGAAAGTTGTGAAAAAAGTCAGAGGCTTGCAGATGAAGGCGGAAGACTATGATGTGGTGAAAGTCATCGGGAGAGGAGCCTTCGGGGAAGTGCAGTTGGTAAGGAGCGCTGGATGTTCTGGTTTTGGAAGCAGACTGGAGCTGCAGAATGGCTCTGGTGTGTGTGCTCAGCTGTGCTCAAAGTGGGTTTCCTCCCTTGGCCAAGCTGCCCATCGCCGAGCACTTCCTTCCTCCTCTGTAACAGCAGGCTTGTTATATGAGGCATTTCTATTCATAAGTAGAAATTTATGTAAATATATGAGAAATCAGATGGAGAAATTTTAATAATTGAAAGTAAATCTGAAATCTATCTTTGTAGACCAGAGTGGTACTATATGCAGGTATTATAAATGTTAACAGTAAATGCTACATATATTACTAAATGAAGAGCTATGATAATGTTCTCATTTAGGGCTGGGGATTTAGCTCAGTGGCATAAGCACCTGCCTGGCAAGTGCGAGGTGGTGAGTTTGATCCCTGGTACCAAAAATAAAATAAATAAATAAATAAATACAGTTAGTTCTCATTTTCATCACTTAAGCATAAGAGGCTCCTGTTTTCATCCTATTGTTAAATTAGAATGTCACACTTTTCCTAGACCACAGAGGCATTGTTCTCCTTTTGATGGAGCAAGGAGAAAAGCAGCGATCACTGACGTCAGCATGGGTTTCTAGAAAAACAGTTCGTCACAGCTCATCTTTCGTTGCTTCTGTCTTTGATGAGCTTATTGGACTTGTGGGTTAGGGTAGTGCAGTCAGTGTCATACCCATGTGTAAGACACTTGAAGAAGAAATGGCTGCTGAGTGGTTATGTGGGTGGGCCACTTCGTAGCCAGTGTTACTGCCATGTTCTTAGGAGGTGGGCGAAGGCACAGGCAGTCCATGGGGAAAGATTCTCAAGGCAGGTCAGGGCCCTCTTCTCCTGGGAAACATGCTACTAATGATTTGTTTGGGGGCAGTGATAATGTGAGACCTGTTGTAAATGGAGGATGAGTTTAGATGATGAGCTAAAGTCTGGAAATCGTTAGTGGGGAACATCACTAGCTGCCCAGAGGGCAATTAGCCAGAAAAATTGTACTTGGGTGACACATGAATTGGATTGCTTCAGAGCACTATATAAATTAAAGAATGATTTCCCCTGAGTGTAAGGCAGACAAGAGTTACTACTGAGGAGGTTGTCCAAAACGGGAGAAATTTGGGGCTACTGTAATGTAATATTTAAGACATGGAGATAGATTTTCTTTATGTTGATGCGATTGGGCCATGCCCAGAATATTTTATTCTTCCAAAAGCCCCTGCTGCCCTGAGGTAATGGTGGTGGTTGTTTGTTTCTGAGTTCACAACAAAATTGTTTTGCTTTTGTAATTTCCATTTCATATTATATATTGTTGGTGTATAGAAATACAATGTATTTGTGAGTATTGACTTTGTCTCCTGCTATTTTGCTTAATTTGTTCTAACAGTTTTTGGTAAAATATTTTGGGTTTTTCTGTGAGTAAGTCATACAAAGATAGCTAGATAGAGACTATCCCTCCCTTCCTCTCTCCCTCCCTCCCTCCAACTAGAATTCAGAGCCATGGTGAACAGAAGAGGCATAACTAGGCTTCTTGGCCTTGTTTCTCAGAGGAAAAGCTTTTAGACTTTCTTTAATGAGTAGCCTGTTCACTGTATTTACTATATACTATCTATATACTGAGATAGTTGATATATATATATTGAATGTTATTTCAATTGCTAAAAGACATTGAATATTGATAAATGCTTTTTCTCCCTCATGGTTATGTGTGTCCCCCTGCGTCCTGCTAATGTGGTGTATCAGCTTTGATTCATCTTCCCTATATTTAGCTGTCCTTGGCATGCCAGGGTATAAACCCCCCTGGTCATGGTATATAATACAAGTTTTAATATACTGCTGAGTTAGATTTGCTGGCAATTTGTAGATTTTTTTAAAACCAATTTTCATAAATTTTGGTCTCTAGTTTTGTTTAACTTCAATAACATACTAAAACTGTGCTCCTTCAAGCCGGGCGTGGTGGCACACACCTTTAATCCCAGCACTCGGGAGGCTGAGGTAGGAGGAGCGTTGTGAGTTCGAGGCCCGCTTGGGCTACAGTGCGAACACAAGGCTGGCCTGAGCTACATAGTGCGACCCTGCCTTGAAAAACTAGGGCCGGGAGTTTGGCTCAGTGGCATAAGCGCCTATCTGGCAGGCGTGAAGCTGTGTGTTCGATCCCTGGTGCCGGAAACAAAAAACAAAAAACAATTGTGCTCCTTCAACAGCTCTTCCCTTCCTTATTCCAGTTGTTGCCATCACAGAATTACTTCTTTATACATTATGTGACTCAAAACAAACTGCACTGTAATTACTTTAATTCATTAGTCCCTTAAGTTATATAGAAAAAGCATTTATAAATTAAAGTTAAAATAGTGTTAGCTTTTTACCAGACATGATGTTGGTGCATGCTATAATTCTAGCACTTGGGAGGCTGAGGCAGGAGAATCACTGCGAGTTTGAGGCCAGCCTGGGCTATTCAGTGAGTTGAAGTCCAGCCTGAACTGATAGTGAGACCCAGTCTCAAAAGATAGGGCCAGGGATTTAGCTCAGGTTGTGAGTTCAATCCCTGGTACCTAAAATAAATAAATAAGTAAATAAATAAATACTATATATGCATTTTTTTCTTTCACTGCTGAGATAAAATACCTGACCCCAAAGTTAAATGGAGGAAGGGTTTATTTAGCTCACAGTTTATAGAGATTTCAGTCCATAATTGACTGGCTCCAAAGCAGGGTGGCACATGGCAGAGGGGCAACAGTTCATGACAGTAGAAGATAGCAAAAGCAACAAGAACAAAAGGGGAGAGAGAGCAAGACAAGACTCTTTTTGTCTCTTGTATTGTATCCAGTCTACCAGGATTAGGGCAGTGCCAATCCAATCAGTGGACTGATCCAGCAGTCACCCATGCTTAATCCCAGCATTGCATTGTGAATCAGTTGCACACTTTAAATTTAGCCATCTACAAAAAAACAAAACAAAACCCATGACACATGAGGCTTTGCGGGGGGCGGGGGGATGACATCTAGATGCAGACCATACCATTCTGCTCCCCAAAGAGTCGTGCACATCCCTTGATGCAAAAGCATTAGGTCTATCTCCAAGAGTTGCCGAAGTTCTAATAGTTTCACCATTGCTGAAAATTCCAAGTCAAAAGTCTCTGAGATGTAACGCAAACTCTTAGCTATGAGCTCCTGTATAAATGGAAAGAAAGTTCTAATTCTAAAACACTTCTAAAGCACTTCTAACATTTTAAAACACTTGTAATATTCAGTGGCACAAGATCGACATTTCATTCCTAAAGTAACAAAGGGAATACAAAGGAGTGGAACCAAAGCAAGTCCAGAATCCAACAGGGTAAACACTAAGTCTTGTAGTTCCATGTATAGCATCCGAGGCAATCTGTGGCAAGATGTGAACTCCGAAGGGCTTGGGTGGCTCTGCCCCTAAAGCACTTCTGGTGGTTGTAACTCCCGTGGCTTCTTTTTTGGACCTGCTCTGCTTCGTCCTTGCAGTTTTCCTCAGATGATCCACTTCCTGGCTTTTCTGCTGCACGTCTGGTTTCACACTCACAGCTTCACACACTACTCTTTCATGGAGTACATTGCTTGGCCTCCCGACACCTTCTGAAATCAGGGTGGAAGGCTTCCTGACTCCATAGCACTTGTATTCTGCATGCACCTAAAAGCAGTGCCACGTGGATGATACCAAGGTCTGCTGCTAGGTGGAGCAGTAGGCAGGCTTTTCTCTCTCCCTCTTGGCTGTCAGGGTCCAGTGCTTGGATCATGATCACTCTGAATCAAATTCTGAGAAATGAATTCTCTAGGCTGCCATCATTCTGAAACATGGTGCTCTGGGGTTTTCTTCTCAAAGCAAAGTCTTTCACTTTTGCAGTTTTGAGGCTGCACAGGGTGGAATCCTGCTGCTTGTTGTGATGACCCCAGGCCATCTTTTCTATTCTGTTTCTTCTCAGTGATCAAGATCTCCTTTGCTCTTACAGCTTTACTGGAGCTTCCTTTCTGACCAAACTGGTAACATTTTAAGTCATTGTGCTGGACTCTTTGCTTTTATTTCTCAAAATAGATCTGGCTAAAAGCCCCCAGCCATATCCATGCCACCCGCTCAACATTTGACTGCCTTGAAATTTCTTCTGCAGGATTAATTAGTCCACTGCACTCATTCCCAGTCTCAGGCAAAGTCTCTGGACACAAGCAAAATGCAGATACACTTTCTGCTAAACCGTAACACACATCATCTGGGGTCCAGCAGCCAGTTTAGTCTTCCTTCCTAGCAGAAACCTCCTGAGCCTGTTCTTTACTGACTTTCTGGTCTTCTGAGCTCTGACCACAGTCTCCTGTACAGAACTGCCTAAGGTGTTCCAGCATTGCTTTTTCAGCCAACATCTTGGAATTTTTCCAATCTCTTCCCTCAAGCACATTCCCAAAGGCTCCTGAACCACATGGTCATGTAGCGTCATAGTAACTACTTCACTTCTCTGGTACCAAATTCTGTTGTTAGTTACTTTTCTCATTGCTGAGACAAAACACTGTACATCCAGTGTTAAAGGAGGAAAGGTTTATTTGGCTCACGGTTTGTGGAGGTTTCAGTCCATATTGACTGGCTCCAGAGCAGGGTACATACAGCAGAGGGCCAGCTGTTCATTCTGACAAGAGACAGCAAAAGCAATGGGGATGGGGAGGAAGGAGGGGGAAGAGACAGACTACCTCCCCTATGGTGGGTATACTACTCATATTCTTAATCCCAGCACTAGACCATGAATCAGTCTCAAACTCTGGATTCAGCTGCCTCCAAAAAGCCCCTCCCCCTGCCCCATGACCACATGAGGCTTTGGGGGCACATCCAGACAAAAACCATAGCTGTAGATAGATCAAGATCCAGACACAAACCGTGGCCATTGATAGATAGATAGATTTTTATTTTTATTTTTATTCTTTTTTTGAGACAGGGTGTTGCTATGCATTCCAGGCTGGCCTTGAATTCCTCCTGCCTCAGCCTCATGAGTGCTGGGATTACAGGCATGTGCCGCCTTACCTGGCTGTACTTAATATTTTCATGTGTTAGTCTCAAGTCATTTAGAAAGCAAGAAGTACACTTAAAACTACTGTAACAATAATATTGACCATTTATTTATGTATTTTATTAGTTTATTTATGATGCTGGGGATCAAACCCAGTGCCTCCCATGTACTAAGTAAGCTCTCTACCACTGAGCTTTATTACTAGTCCCTAACCTATTTTGTAACTTCCCATTTTTTACCTTTATTGAGATCTTTATTTCTTCATGTGATTTTAAGTTATTGTTTAGACAATATCTTTTTATTAACCCTGCAGGACTTTTCTGGCCATTTCTTGAAGGTCAAGCCTGCTGGTAGCACCATCAGCTTTTGTTTATCTGGCGGTATCTTAATTTTCCTCTCAGATTTGAAGGACAGTTTTGTCATATTGTATATGTATTCTTGGTTAAGTTGTTGTTGTTGTTGTTGTTTTATTTTGTTTTGTTTTTAACTACTTAGCCCTTTGAATGTATTGGCCTATCATAGTCTGGCTTCCAAAGTTTCTGTTCAGAAATAGACATAAAATCTTAGAGAATTCCTGTTATATGACAAGCTGTTCCTGTCTTACTGCTTTTAAGATTCATTTGTCTTTGATTTTTGTGTGATTATAATGTTTCTCCTTGAGGATTTCTCTGAATCCATTTGACTTGAATTTCATTGACCTTGGATGTATACGTTAGTTTAGTCTTTGATTACATTTGAGGCGTGTCAGCTATTTCCTGGCTGCTCAGCCCCACTTCTGTCTTCTCTGGTAGCCTCACAAGGCTTGTGGTATTGCCCGGGCCAAAGTCCCTTTTGTGTCCTTGGATGGTTGACTTCTTCAGACTTTTTTCTTTCTGCTCCTCAGATGCCCTAATTTCCACTGCCTTGATATGCAGAAGATTACTAATTCTTCTGCCTGCTCAAATCTGCCTTTGAATCCCTTTTGTGAGTTTTTTATTCCAGTTGTATTTTCAACTCAATAATTTCTTTTTTTTTGTAGGTTTTCTCTCTCTTACTGACTTCTGTTTATTCATATACTCTTTCCTTGCCTTTCTCTGTCTTCCTTCTGTTACTCAAGCGTATTTATGACAGTTGTTTGAAAGTCTTTGTCAAGTACATCTGCCATCAGTTCTTTCTTTTCCAGGGACAGCATCTGCTGGCTTTTTTCTTTCAAATATCTACCCTCCTATGTCTTGGTATGTCTTTGGAATTCTGTGTTAACAACTGGCCACATGAATCTGATAGTGCAGTATGTCTTGTGTCTAGGGCTTTCTGTGGTTGTGTGTGTGTGTGTGTGTGTGTGTGTGTGTGTGTATAATTACTGTAGGCTGTGTCTGCCAGTAGCAGCCTAAAATGTAAGTTTAAGAACTTCTTGGATCTTTTCTAAGCCAGCAATTTTACTTGTATATACATACTCACTTTCTAGTCTTCCTGTTTGGGATGTCTGGTCTTTAAAACCTGGTTCCCACAAGGGCAACCAGTTGACAGTAAAGGAGTAAGAGAAGTGTACTGAACTTTCAGATCTCCTGGGCATCACTTCAGCAGGAGAGGGAGGGGCTTGCAGCTGTGAGGGAGGTCGGTGATAGGGTCTGCCTGTCTTTCTTGTGTAGCTGTGTGGACAGGAGCAGCCGTGATCAGAGCACATGTCCCTTGTATGTGCAGTGTCCTTCTGTACATGCTGGTTCCCTTGGGCTGTGTGGAGGTTGCTCAAGGAACACAGAGTCAACTGCCTGCCAAGGGGCTGGGGACCTAGGACAGGCATCTCTAAATGTGCCGAGGACTGAAATTGTTTTAGAATCTGCCATCATGTTAGTCCACACCTTCCCTTGGAAGATACATGCCTTCAGTGGACTCCAGAGTTACAAACTCTTTAATTTTTTTATTTTTAAAAATTTTTTTGAGACAGGGTCTCGTTATGTAGTCTGGGCTGGCATCAAACTCAACAGTGATCCTCCTGCCTCAGCCTCCCAAGTGCTGAAACTACAGGTGTGCACCACTGCCCCACTAAATTCTTCATTTCAGATGTATTCCCCCATGCAGTTGTAGTCTCGGTGGAGACACAGATTTCTGTTGTGTCTTCCTCTCCATCTCCTCAGAGTCCTCTGGCTCTCCCTCTGGACCAGTGGCTCTTCTCTAGCAGTACTGGAAATGGTTCACCCTGACCATTCTGCTGGTCTGGTTTCTGAGGAGAGATTCTCATCCCTGCTGCTGTATAAGTAACACCCCCAACTCCTTGCCAGTCTTTCCTTGAGTCTGAAGTGGAAAGTGATAGGCCTGCGTGGTTTGTTAGCCTGTGTCTCCTTGGTGTTCTTTGACATGTCTGGATCTGTGATTTGGTCTGATAGTAATTTGGGAAGATTTTCAGCCATCATTTCAAATATTTCTTTGTTATTTTTTTCTCTTTCTTTGTCTTTTAATGTTCCCAGTACATATATATTGCACCTTTTGAAGTTGTACCATAAACCTTGGATAGTCTTTTCTGATACTGTTCGATTTTCGGGATTTTAACTTTGGAGGTACCTACTGGTATGTCCCCAGATTCAAGTTCTTGCACCAGTCATGTCTAGTTTACTAATGAACCCATCAAAAGCATTCTTCATTTCTGTTGCAGTGCTTTTGATCTCTAGAATTTCTGTCTTTCTGCCTGAACTCATCCTTTGTCCTTGCACATTGACCACTAAGTCCATTAAAGCCCCTACCGTATTAATCACTGTTCTTTCAAATTTCCAGTCTGATAATTCTGGCATCCCTGCCATGTATCATTCTCATGTTTGCTTTCTCTTCAAATTACATTTTTGCTTTCGTATATGCCTTATGTTGTTTCTCTCTTTTCTCTTTTCTTTCTTTTTGTTGTCTTTTTGAGACAGGGTCTTGCTGTGTAGTACAGGCTGGCTTTGAACTCACTGTGTAGCCCAGGCTGACCTTGAGGCTCGCAGCCATCCTCCTGCTTCAGCCTCCTGAGTGCTGGGATGACAGACATGCGCCACCACAGCCGGCTTGTGATGTTTTTCTTGATGGGCAGACATGATGCATTTAGTGAAAGAGCCACTGTTGAGTAGGCCTTTAGGAATGTGGTGCAGGAGGGCGGGAAACGTTTATAGTTTACAGTCCCATGATGAGACTGAAGTGTTTATAGTGGCCCTACGCCTCTGGACTCTGAACTTCAAAAGTGCTTCTCTTCCCATCCCCTGAGGTGGGACAGGGTGACTAGAAGGCCCCAGAGTTGTACATTCCCTTCCCAACTTCCTCAGCCTCTCCTCAGCCTTGGAGCCAGCCCTGTGACCTTACTCACCTCCTCTTTCTGATCCAAAAAGGGATGTTGATGTTCAGTCTGCTCACATTGTTACTAGGATGGAGCAGTGACTTCAGGCTCCTCACGCGTGGAGCCAGAAACGTCAGCAGGCACACGGCTGGTGTGTACTTGAAGGGCTGTGCTTGGAACAGTGCCATCTGATGTGGGGTGAAAGAACTGAGAAGTTGGTTTGGAGCACATTCAGGGAAAATACTGCCTTGGAAAATGGCAACATTTTATTTGCTTGTGTCTTTTGTTTTTCAGTGAAAGTGGTGACGCTCCGGATTTTAATGTTCTAGTGGGAACAGTGAAGTTAGATTACAGGACAGTAGAGTTACTAAAGGTTTACAGGGCAAATATAGAGTAGATTAAGCCAGCTGTGCAGGTTTCTGACTCAAAGATCATGTTGAGGAGAGGCATTAATCTCTCTCTGAGTTTGACCTGGAGAATAAAGGGATAATAGCTATTTTATGAGGTCATTGAGGGCAACAAATGGATTAATACAGTAAAAAGTCTGATTATCATGCTCCTGAGGGTTAACTGTTACTGGTGTTGCCTGTTTGAGATATAGAATCATAGTATATGTATATTTTACACAGATATGTTGTTTCTGCTTGCTTATCATTTAGGGTAGCTATGGAAGAGATGCTAGATTTGGAGTTGAATTTTGAAAGTAATGTGACAGAACCTGATTTATCATGTTTCAATGTCACAGCCATCACTCTTCTGCATTAATTTGATCGTTACTCAATATGTTAAAGGAAAGAAAGGAAAATATATAGGTATGAAAAGCTTTTATTTTTGTTGTCAATTTTCCATCTCAGAATTTGTCTTGGCCACAAAATATGCAGAAGCAAAGTCATATGATTTTTAAAATGAAAAATATTTTAACATTCCATTAATCTGATGACCTGACCCAAGAGTTTGTGGTATGTTTGTTTTGGCTTTATTTCTTGGCTCTGTTACCTTAGGCAGGGAGCCTTTAGAAGACGAGTAAGGTTGTAAAGGAAAAGTCCAAATCTTTCTTCCTTCCATAGGTTTTGAAGTTGATTTGTGTATAATAAGTTAATGTGATGACTTTGTAAGGAAAGTTCCACATTTGGTACATCTTATGATTATGGTGTTCTAATGATTTGAAGGAAGGTTCATAAAAAGTCAGTGCAAGTTTGTCTGTCCCTCTGAAATGCTTTTCGTGGTCAAGTTAAAAATATATTTGCTCACTGGGGTCATTAGTCAGCTTCTACAGATAAAATCCTCCCTATAGAAGTGACTGTGCTGTCGCCAGTGTCCCATAGTACATAAGATGTTGGCTGTAGAGGCAGGCTACTTATACTTGAATTTTGCCTAGACACCAGCTAGCATGATTTCAGCCACATTACTCATTCTCTGTGCCCCTCAGTTCTTAGGTGTTAAGTGACACTAACAGTGGCTTTCATACCTCATAGAATTTCTGTGACGACACATAAAAAGCTTGTGGAATGGCCCTTGGGTCCCGGCCGTGTGCAGTTAAGTATCAGCAGTTAGTCGTCAGGCACACACTGGTTCATTTAGGTATCTACCCATGGTTTAACCAGGGCCCCTTATGTTCGGGAGTCGTACCAGTCCCCAGAGGTGCATAGCGTCGTTGTTCCGAAGATTGAGTCCTGTGGGGGAGCGCAGTGGAGTGTGTGCCGCGTGGGGGCTGGAGAGACTGAGGAAGTAATCGGGGGGTCAAGCCCCAGATGGAGATGGCCCCGTGACAGGCGGGCTTGAGGTGGAGTTACAGCCCAGCAGGACAGCACCAGAGCGGGTGAGAGGCAGGAAGCTGCCACACCTTGGAGCAGCTTTGAGCACGGCTTTGTGGTCTGGAAAGGCGTCTTCACAGATCGGAGGTTCCGTGATAGCAGGATGGCAGAAGCTGCACAGTTTATGTCTTTTTTTGTCTACCCACAGAGAATATACACATTTATTTATATCACGAAAGGTTTGTGACAGGGATGATTTTTATCTGATACCAAGATTGCTAGTGGTTTTTGTCCTTTGTGTATCTTTTCTGACCTCTCATTTTTATGGAGGAAACTAGAATTGAGTTACTATCCGCATACAGCAAGAGCTTCTTGGTTGTGTTGGCTACCTGGGGCTGAGTGACTGACCCCGCAGAGATTGTGTTTCCACACGTGCTCCAACCGGGAAGTCCGAGAGGAAGGTGTTGGCAGGCTCAGGGACCGGCCTGTTGGAGTCCTTTCCTGCTGTGGTGAGGGGAGCATTTGGAGACTGTTCCCAAGTTATTTTCAGTGAGTATTAATATTTATCCCAGTTATTTTCACTCTAGGAAGATTAAAAAAATTTTCTATTGAGTTATAAAAATTGGATCAGTGCTATTTACTCCAGTTTTTTGTTTGTATTTGTGTTTGTGTTTGTGTTTTTGTTTTTAGGCAGTGTCTCACTATGTAGCCCAGGCTGGGCTCAAACTCACAGCAGTCCTCTTTTTCTCAGCTGCCCAAGTGCAGCATGCACCACTTGCAGGCATGCACCACTACGCCCAGCTATTTACTCCTGAAATTAAAAAAGAGAAATCTTTCATGTACACTATGACAAATAAGTTCATGGTAGAATAATGAGAAAGTAAGCCAGCATTATATTTTTAAAATTTACAAGTAGTGAGGGAGACCTACTAAGCAATACCAACCCTTCCTAGTTTGATATGTAACTTTGCAACTTTTCAGTTCTTAAAGATATGTGTAATATATGTGTCTTAAATATCTCCATGTTAAGGGATCATATTATGTACATAGTTTTGTAATTCATGTTTTTTTAAATGTAACACTGAATAGCAAATGCTTTTAGAGCAGTTATTGTACAATATTTGGGACAGACTTCTATGCTATCTTGTAAGTCTTTAGGTAGAATTATTGCTGTGATGCCAGTTTCACAGATGAGGAAACTCAGTTTACATAGACAGGATAAATAACCCACCAGTGCTCACATAACTGCTAAGTGGTTGAAGTGAGATTTGAATTGAGGCAGAGGAGTCCAATGTCTGTTCTTCTCATTACATGGTCAAAACCATCTTCCCTGTCAAGTAAGTGTGCTCTTCATCTGCAGTGCCTCACCTTGCTTGGACTTCCTTGGTTCTTCTTTCCTGAAATGTCCTGTTCCGTTTACTGGCTCCTCCTCTCATTCTTCTTCAGGTGGTTCATCCCCACCTGGCTTCTGCGTAGTGTAGCTAACGGTAGGGAGACCCTTACTTGCATTCTCTTCCAAAGTGAGCTCCTGCGTCATGGGACTTTAAATGACATTTATACGATGTCACAAGGCTTGGATTTATAGCTGCTGCTCAGAACTTTGCATCTCACTCTCCAGGTCATTCCCATGATGACTGATTTGACGTTAAGTTGTGTCATGTAAGAGAGCAAAAACCAAACAAGCCATGTGGTATGCACATGTAACCATGCCCCAGGATGATGGTAACCTGCATGAACTGCAGACGTGTACTAATAAAATAAAAAAATTATAAAAAGAAAAAAGCGTCATAAGCATCTAAATTGTATAAAATTAGAATCCTTGGTTCTATAACTGCTCTTCCTCCATAAAACTGTCCCTTTTCTTATCTTCCTCATCTTAATAAATGGCTCCAGCACCAAATTAGTTGCTCAAACCAAAGTAGAAAGGAAGTCAGCCAGGTGTGGCACTGCATGCCTATAATTCTAGCACTCTGGGAGGCTGAGGCAGAAGGACTGCAAGTTTGAGCCCAACCCAGGCAATTTAGTAACCTAGGGAGACCTCATTGCAAAATAAGAAATTAAAAAGAGGGATGAGGGGTGGGGATTTGAAGTCTCCGGACTCAGACTGTAGTGGTGGGTCAGGGTCATCGATGGTTTTCTTTTCTCCAGCATCCTGTCCAGTTTTCTGTAAGTCCTGCAGGCTGTGCCGTCTCCTCAGCCCCTCTTTCCTTTTCAGAGCTGGCTGCCATGCCAGCCTCCATTACCGGCTGTGGAGGAAGCCCCGCAGCTTTGGGCCCTGCACCTTCGCCTCTGCTGGCTGCTGGCTCTGCTGGTCTAGGGGAAGGAGCTGGGGGAGGGGATGTCAGGGTGCTGTTTGTGACAGAGCTCAGCTCAGCTTCCCGGCTCAGCTGGGCAGCCCTCCTGCGCAGACCTCTCTGCTGCCCTGCGCACCACCCTGCGCTGCGCTGGGCGGGCCTGGCGGGCGGTAGGGGGCCAGAGACGTCTCCTGGCTGTGCGTGTGATTTTGTGCTTGTGGCCATTTCCTTCTAGAGTGTATGGATTTTCTGTTTAGTTATCTCAGACCTAAACACTGATGGTTTAAATGTTTAAGTACATACTTAACTTTTCTACTGGCTGATCGATGTCTTTTAGCTTCAGCTCACAGCTGCGCTTTATAGCAAAATTTCAACAGTTTTTGTCATGGTCTGGGTCAAGTATACTGATACGGTACAAATTAATTGACTGTGATGTTATATGGACTGATTTCTCTAATGAAGTTAGGAAACATTCAAATTTTGATTTGCTTTTAGAGTATGTGAAGGTATTGAAGGGTACTGTACTATAAATATGTAAGACAGCGACTTCTTTTTAGCAATGACTTGTACTATATTTAACAGAATTATCGGCACAATCATTTGCTTTGAGATAATCTGCTAATTCAACACAAAAATTAAAATTTTAGTCTGTCTGCAGTGATAGACTAGAGTCATTCAACCCTACTGCATGTTTTCATATTACTCTCTAATCCATATGTTTTTAGCATTCCATAAAATTCATGACACCATTTATCAAGGCAGTTGTTATTCCAACCTACTACCTTGATAGGAAGTTAGGTGGAAGCTACAATTCTTGTTACCACTAAGTTGACCTTTTGCATGTACAAGCTTTCTTTTCATGAAAAGCCACAGTGTTTCAAGATTTTAAATTTCAAAATATTTTAAAATGAGAAAAGATAGAACCTGTTATATTTGATTAAGCAGTCTGAGACTTTTTTTTTCTTTGTCATTTTGAGACAGGATTTCACTGTGCAATTCTGGTTGGCTTTGAACTCACTTTGTAGCCCAGGCTGGCTTTGAATTTACAGCAGTTCTCTCGCCTCAGCCTCCCAAGTGCTGGGATTAGAGGCATGCGCCACAACGTCCGGCCTAGGGTGTATTTTCTTTATATGCACACTGATGTTTTATCCACTTGTTCTATCAAGTCCTGAGATGAGGTGTTGAATTGCCAACTGACAACAGACTTGTCTCTTTAATTCCGTCAGCTTTTGCTTCACAGATTGTTTGTTCTTGTGTTGGAGATACACACATATTTAGAATTATGCCTTCCTGATGACTTACCCCGTTATCTGGATTGCCCTTGCATTCCTTGACATACCCTTGCCTTGAAGTCTGCTATTCTAATTTTCCTGTCCTTGCTGTTAGCATGGTGTATTTTTTCCTATGCTTTATTTTCACTCGATGACATTTAAACTGCATAAATTAGGATGTACTTTTTAACCAATTTTGATAATTTCTGCTTCTCAACTGAGCTGGGTTAGACTCGGCAGGCTGTGTTGGGGCTCCCCAGCTGCCTTCCACTGACTTATTTCTCCCCTATTCATGGGTTCATCTGTGCTCCAGTCCACAGGTTTTAAGTTTTGTCTCCATGCACTGCAAAGCCCTTCTGGTGATGTTTTCATTTTAGTTGTCACATTCTTCAGTCACAACATTTCTAATCCATTGTTTTGTATAACTTTCATTTCCCTGTTGATGTTTTCTTCTGTTCACTCACTGAGGCTTTAATTTTCCTAGTTCTTTAACATATTTGCTTTTATTTCTTTAAGCATGTTCCCAGGTGTTATTTTGAAACATTGTAAAGTGCTCATATATTTATAAGGGTATTCTAAAGCTAAATTCAACAGTTTTGGGGGTCATTTTCTGTTGAGTATTTTTTTCTCAGTGATTCACATTTTTTTCTTTCCTTTTTTTTTTTTTTTTTTTTTTTTTTTTTTTTTTTTTTTTTTTTTTTTTTTTTTTTTTTTTTTTTTTTTTGTCTTTTCGAGACAGTGTTTCACTGCAATTCAGGCTGCCTTGAACTCACACTGAACCTCCTCAGTCAGCCCGTGAGTACTGGGATTACAGCCTCCACACCTAGCACGTTGCCTTTTTGCCTGTAATAATTTTCAAGTGATCTAATGGACCTTGTGGATATGTGATAGAAACTCTGAATTTTTTTATTTTCTTTGAAGAGTTGATTTTTATTTCAGTGAGCTCTTAAGTTATATGCTGGCTACACTTAACTTGTGCAGGCTTCATTTTACACATTATGGAAGTAGATGTGTGGGAAGAGCAAGGTGTTTCCCAAGGACTTTAAATCTCCAAGCTGTGCTTGCTTGGGGCTGTTCAGAGTTCATTCTTGGCTGGGCAAGGCAGCGCCCCACCAGCCCTCGCTCCGCACATAGTTCTTTCTTCTAAGGCGCATCAGCCGAATGCCCAGGAAATTCTATCAGTGGACATTCAGTTTTGCTGACTGCCTGTGGAATGTCCTTCCCGTGCTGCTGGACTTCAGCCGTTCTGGTTTGCTCTCAGCCCCACAGTCGCTCGCTAGTAAACTGGCTGCCTTCTCTGCGGAGCCCCTAGCCTGTAGCCAAGTGCTTCGTGCCGCGTCCAGGAGCTCCCTCTCTCTGCGCCTCCTTCCCTTTGTCGGCCAGGGCGGCTGTGCTCTCCAGAGGAATCACTGTCTGTACGCTGGCTGGGAAGTTGATTTCAGGCAGGGCTTCTGGGCAGGTGTGCAGCTGAGTTGAGTTTCTCTTTCTCCGAGACTATGGTCATTTTTAAAATTTGTTGTTTATGTGTATATTTTTATTTTCTCAGTTGTAGGGATTGAACCCGTGGCCTCATTCACACTAGTCAAGCACTTTACCACTGACCTATATCTGCTCTGTGTGTGTATGTGCGCGTGTGCACGTGTGTGTGTGTGTGTGTGTGTGTGTGTGTGTGTGTGTTGCTAGGGAACAAACAAGGCCTGGCATATGCTAGGAAAGAGCTCTACCACTGAGCCAAGAGTTCCCACCATGGATTAGAGCCTTCTGTGCTCTTTTGCAGATCCAGAAGCGGCTGCTGCTTGCGTTTTGATGGTTGTTCACAATGGGAGAGTGCTGATGCCGAGTCCTCCCTCAGAGCCAGAAGTACACAGCAATGAACGATCCATTCTTGTATTCGCTGTGTCATGCTAGGCTGTATCTATGTTCTCTGTTGTTGGTTTGTTCAAGTTCACTCAAATAAAAGTTCTTATCTGGGCTTTGTTATGGAAGAAAACTTTCTTTCTTAAATGAGTACATTTTATTTTTTATTATTTTTTTAGCATTTTATGATTTTCCAAAATTCTATTATATTTTATATAGCATGTCATCTATAGGTATGATTGTTCTTTCCTGTCTGCTCAGGGGAAGACAGTATTCCTTTGGTTTACTTCATTTTCATCAATATAAGTATTAGTTCTAGCCGGGCATGGTGGCGCACGCCTTTAATCCCAGCACTCAGGATGCTGAGGTAGGAGGAGCATTGTGAGTTCGAGACCAGCTTGGGCTACAATACGAGCGCAAGCCTGGCCTGAGCTACATAGTGCGACCCTGCCTCAAAAAACTAGGGCCAGGAGTTTGGCTCAGTGGCTTCAGTGCCTGCCCTGGCAGGTGTGAGGTTGTGAGTTCAATTCCGGTGCTGCAAAAAAAAAAAAAAAAAGTATTAGTTCCAGATGTATAGTATTTGACAAGATGTAACTAAAAATATTGTTGAATCTTTCTTAAAACTAGAAATTTAGTCTGGCCAGCCGTAAAGTTTAAAAAATATTTTTCTAGATATTATTAATTCCAAATTCAAATATTTACTGAGTGTATTTTATAGCTAATGCTGGCTTTGAACTTGGCACTGAGAATGTAGTAGAGAACAAAATAAGCATGAATGATCTCTACTCTTGCTGAGTGTACATTCTAATATCAGACAGGCAAGAAATACAAAGAAACAATATTTGAAAATTACAGATTGTAGTATATGGTAGGAGAAATAAACAGAAAACTGAGGTAGAGCTCAGTGAGATGCAATTGGGGGGGCAGAGAAAGTTCCGAGGTGTTTCATATTTCAGCTGAGTGGACAAGGAGCGAGTATCCTTGGAGAGAGGAGAGTTTGCACTGAGTTTCTGAGGCTCTCAGTACTGTAAGGATCCCCAGGAAAGGCTTGTTGTAGCAGAGGCACTGAAAGGAGATGTATGTGCCTGAAACGTGAAGAATGAAAGTGGCAAAGTTTCACCTGGTAAGGTGGACGTAGGCTAGACCATGCGGGACCCTGTAGATTGTGGCCAGCAGCTCGGATTCCTCTTAGCTTCTTTCTTCCATCTCTAAGTAAGGTGACCACAGGCTGGCCATAACTCTTGAATGAAAGCATACACTGGACTGGAATATGAGGTTGACTGATGTCATCTGGCGTTGTTTGTGGAAATCATCCTAACTGTGAGCTTGCATATATAGAAATAGCATGGACTCTTCATACAGACGGACTTTTAGGCTGCATTGTGTATAGTCCTCAGACAAGTTTACTTCCCTGTACCTCGTATTTCCCATGCATAATGGGGAAATAATACTTCATTGAGACTGTTTCTAAGGTGAAGATAATACATGCATCAAAATGTGTAGTCCCTGACACATACTACTGCGTATTCAGGAAATTCATTCTTTCAGAAAGGAGTTATTGTAAGAGTATTATGTGTCAGGCTTTGTACTAGGCATGGGGACAAAACAGTGAATGAAACACAAATGTTTGCCTTCAAT
This sequence comes from Dasyprocta punctata, assembly GCA_004363535.1. Classification (NCBI taxonomy): domain Eukaryota; kingdom Metazoa; phylum Chordata; class Mammalia; order Rodentia; family Dasyproctidae; genus Dasyprocta; species Dasyprocta punctata. Next base: position 59,751 of record RJWM01002529.1, on the reverse strand, counting down.
AGGTTAAATTCTAGTGCTGAGATAGGTGACAAGTAAAAAAAAAAAAAAAGATGTAAATGGTTACTGTGCACAACGGTGCAAAAGCAAGATGCTGGAGTGGCATTGGGAGTGTGTGGCAGCAGTGGCCGCAAGCTACGGAGCAGCTTGGAACTGAAGATGGGGGCAGTGGCCCAGTTAGAAGTCACTGGATTCAGGAGTAGCTCAAAGCGGGAAATGACGTGATGAGCGACAAGGGGTCTTTTTAGCCCAGGTAACTAGGAGGATAAAATTACTATTTTTGGAAATGGGGACGATTGTAAGAGGAATAAATTCAAGGGTGATGATGATGAGTTTTAAGATATCCTGTTAGACACGTAGGTATAAAATGTTAGCGGTTATTACTTTATTATTGGTTGTTGAATGCATATTAACTGTGTTTATTATACATGAAACACTGTTGGCTCTGTGGTTGACAGTTAATTACCAGTTCTGGGAATTAAAAGAGTGGTCAAAAATAGTATTCTTGCTCTTAAGGAATTTATAGTCTAATGGGGAAGATAGGAATTAACCAAATGACCATATTGTTGATAGTTTTTCCTTTAACAAAATATAACCTTTTACGAAAAGCTACCTAGAAAGACATAAAGGTAACTTAATAAAATTGCAGGTATCCCTTGAGCTCTAAATCTATTAGACTTTCATTTTCGGATAGAAATATATATGCATTGATGCTCCAAACTAAAATTATTTTCCCCGGGAGATCTATCTTGGAAGTTTTCCATTTATTGATAGTTTATTCTTGTTTTGTTTGTTTTGGGTCAGGATCTCACCTTGTAGCCAGTGCTAGTTTCAAACTCTCAGCCATTTTTCTGCCTCAGTGCCTCAAGTGCTGGAATTATAGGCATGCACCACCATGCTCAGCTTAATATCTTATTCTTAAAATTGATTAAGTAACAAGAGGGAATGACGGATGCTTCGTGAATTTAGCTTCATTTAGCTGAAATAGGATTAGCTGCATATCGAACCTAGTATTGAAAGCTATTATGTATTGCATAAAAGAGTTAGGCTGTTACAGGTTTTTTCCTTGGTTTCTTTTACATTTGTAGTAATATGCATTTATTTCTTTATTAGGTACAGTAGTTAAGGATCATTTTGTTTTGCAGTTGAAGTCTTAATAGTACCATTGTGGTATGATCTGATCACTTATTCTCATAAATTTAAAGGATTAATTTTTGTGTTTCTACAAATCCACAGGTTCGTCATAAAGCATCACAGAATGTGTATGCTATGAAGCTGCTTAGTAAGTTTGAAATGATCAAAAGATCAGACGCTGCTTTTTTCTGGGAAGAAAGAGACATTATGGCCTTTGCCAATAGTCCTTGGGTGGTTGAGGTAAGCATACTAAATTTTAAATTTTATTTTCTTCTTTTGTGAGTTCTCATTGTTCATAAGACTTCATCAAAAATCCTATGCCTTGGTTACTCCATAATGATGCAGTTGTTGGTAATAAGATGTGATTCAGCATGCTTGTTTACTGTTGCTAAACACTATGCCTGATTGACATAATGTGGAATAATTGCATAAATTGATATATGCAAGCAAGTATTTCTTGCAGGTTTTTCCTTTTTAGTTCCTTTATGTACAAAATTGACTTGGCCACCAGAATTCCTTTATCCTCTGTCTTTTACTATGATTTACATTATTGGAAAGTAGTAAATTAATTGAGTCATTTGGAAGGATAGTACATGTTAATGTTATTCAGAAGTTGATGTTATGTTGTCTGTCTTAAAGAGAAAACCCCCCGATAGCCATTTTAGAAATTCTCCTACAGTCCTTTCTGTATGACCGATGACAGTGATGGAGATCTGATGGCACGCCTTGCCGCAGGGCATCATGGAAAGCTCAAAAAGTGTTGCCATCACTGACTAGGATAACACTCCTGTTCCCACTGCTTCTTTGAGTTGATTAAGGAATTTATGATTCCATCTTGCCTCCTTTTCCACTGTATTCCTTACCAGCTTTGCTTTTCTGGAGATTTTTAGTACTAGAGTTTTTAAAAGTACCAATTTAGATGGCTATGTTATCTAAAAATTAAATCATAATCCCCCCACTTCCCTTTGTTGATTGTAGCTAGTGAATAGGAATTTTTGTGGCAATTTATATACCATCATATTTACTTGATTAAAGAATGGTGATAGGGCCAGGGATGTAGTTCAGCAGCATAGTGCCAGCCTGGCAAGCATGAGGCCCTGAATTCAATTTCTGGTCCTGAAGAAAAATAAAAGAACAATAATAATAGGGAATTTTTCTCACTTTTTATTATCTTTCTTTCTTCTTTTTTTTGGGGGGGTGTGGTTTGAGACAGGGTATTACTGTGCAGTTCAGGCTGGCCTTGAACTCACTTTGTAGCCCAGGCTGACCTTGAACTCACAGCAATTCTCCTGCCTCAGCCTCCCAAATGCTGGGATTACAGGCGTGCACCACCACTCCTGACATTACATTACTTTCATAATAGCAGGTTTCGTTGCCATATCCAGTTAACCGTTCTCTATGCTGGAATCTTTTGATCTTTTAATTCTGCTAAGTGGACCCTATAGAAAGGATCTTTTGATTATTGAAGTCCTATGAAGAAGTAGATCATTGGTGAAAACAGTACATTTGAAAAAATAACTCAGGATCCAGAATCACACAAAAATCAGTATCTTTCCTATGTACTAATAATGCTGCAAAAGAAATCAGAAAAATGATCCATTTACAAGAGACTGAAAAAAAATACATAGGAATGAACCTAAACAAGAATGTTTAAGACTTCTGTGCTGAAGATTAGAGAATGCTGAAGAGAGATACTGACGACGACTTTAGGAAGTGGAAAGACCTCCCTCGTTCATGGGTTGTTAAAATGGCTGTATTTCCAAAAGCGATTTATAAATTCAATGTAGTCCCTGTTAAAATGCTAATAGCATTCACAGAACTGGGAAAAACCATGCTAAGATTTATTGGAATCAGAAAAGACTGAAACAGCCTGAAGAGCAGCACTGGAGATATCACAGTGCCCTACACTGTAAAGCCCCAGTGACAGAACAGCTTGGTACAGCACACACAGGAGACTCAGAAAGAAGCCATGCACCTCTAGCCAGCTGAGTATTGACTGAGGGGCAAAAGACCTGTGCTAGAGAGAAAGCCTCCTTAACAGATAGTGCTGGGATGACTGGAGATCCCCTTGTAGAAGATTGCACCACATCCTTCTCTCTTTCCCTGTACTAAAATCAAGATGGGTCAGACAGTCATGGCTTGTGTCTAGATGTCCCCTCAAAACCTCATGTGGTAGAACCTTCCAGAGGTGGCTTGATCTAGGCATGTGGTGCTGGGGTTAAGGTATGTGATTACTAAACCAGTGCTCTGATTGGTTGGCATAGTTCTGGGTGTGGGTAATAGGAAAGCCCTCCCTGGGTGTGAGTGGCACCACCCAAGGAACAAGTAGCCTGGAAGGGATCAGAGGGAGAAAGAGGCTGCTGCTCCTTCTCTGCTGCTTTGCTGCCTCCTGCCCACCATGAACTGCTTCTCCCCTGCTGTGCCCCTCCACTGCGCTGCCCTGCCCTGGAGCCAGCTGGTGTGGACTGAAACCTCTGCGAACCTTTCCTCCGGTAACTTTGAGTTCAGGTATTTTGTCTCAGCAATGAGAAAAATAACCAAGACACAGAGCTAGGTACCAGACCAGAAGCTTTGAAGCTGCTGGAAGGGAACAGAGGGGAAACATTGGAAACCACAGACCCAAGCAGAAACTTCCTGAATAGGACTCCACTAGCACAGGAAATCACAAATCAACAAGTGAGATACTTCAGATTGAAAAGCTTCTGCACAACAAAAGAAACAGTCAACAGAGTGGAGAGACAAGCAACCTACAGAATGGGAGGAAATCTTTGCTAGCTATTCTCTTATAGAGGATCCATACCCAGACTATATAAGGAACTCAAAAAATTTATCCCTTCCAACAAAACCCCAATAGCCCAGTCAATAAATGGACAAATAATTGTCCCAGGGAATTCTCAAAAGAAGTACAACTAACTGCCCAAGACTATATGAAAAAAAATATTCAACGTCACTTTCTCATTTCTGGGACAAAATACCTAATACCCATAAGTTAAAGGAAGAAAAATTTATTTTGATTCAGTTTGTAGAGATTTCAGTCTGTAGTTGGCTGGCTCCCAAACAGCAGGGCATGGTGGAGGAGAAAGGGTGGTGTGGCAGGCAGGAAGCAGAGCAGCAATCTAGGGAATAGGAAGGATGTGTAGATCTATACCCTTCAAAGGCCATGCTGCAGGGACTGCGTCTTCCCACCAGGCCTCACCTCCCAGCCTCATACCCAACTCAAAACCGTCAGCGGGTAATCCAGCATCACACACTGTGATCCAGTCACCTCCCCAGAACCCACCCTTGAGCACATAAGGCTTGGGGCATCTAGATAGAAGCCATGACATCTTTTGCTACTAAGGAAATGCAGATCAAAATGACACTGCTGTTCTATCTCATCCCAGTTAGCGTGGCTGTCATCAAAAATACAAAAACAGGCTCTCATGGCTTTCCTAATGACAGCCTGCCCTGCTTTCTCCATGATGTACTTTTCTATCCTGCTTTTCCTCTTTATTCAGCCCAAGCTTACTCTGCAGAGCCACTTTCTCCCTCAGTCTTCATTTTTATTTTTTCAAATAAAGTTTGTCATGGCTTTTTCTTTTATTTCATTCAGTTCTTTGTTTGAGATGAGAAGAACCTGGAATCTTAACTCCAAAAGGAGAGGTGCGCCACCCCATCTCCCCACCCTGCCACAAATACAAAAACAATGCATGCTGGGGAGGATGACTAGAAAGGAACCCTCTGACACTGCTGGTGTGAATGTAAACCCATATGGAGAGTTCTCAAAAAGCTAAAAATAGATGTACCATTTGCTAGAGCTGTGCCTCACCTCAGTGTATATTTCATTGTTGTTTTGTGTATGGGGTTTTTTTTTTTTTTTTTTTTTGAGAAAGGGTTTCCCCATGTAGTTCAGACCAGCCTTGAACTCACTATATAGCCCAGGCTGGCCTTGAACTCGTGATCCTCTTGCCTCAGCCTCCCAAGTGCTGGGATTACAGGCAAGTACTTTCTCACCTGGCTTGCCTTAGAGTATATGAGTATTTTTCATATGAAGTTGGTATATATGTTCACGTATTTCTTGTAGAGATGTACCTTGAAGTGAAATTAATAGGTCCCAGGTATGCCTATAATCAATTTCAGTGGATTATGTTCCTGAGTCTCAGTTCTTGATTTTTAGTGAGTACTCAATATTTAATTGTACAACTACTTCCGAAATTCATTGTTACTGTATTATTGTTGGGAATACCCCCTTTCAATTTTCTTTTTATTTTATGAAAAAGCAAAACAAAATTTCATAACAAAATAATAGTATAACAGTAATTAATACACTGTGCACTGTGTATCATTATCTTCAAAGTATAGTTACTCAGAATACAAGACAGTGACAAAATATTTTGCTCACAAGAAGCAAACAGTGCAAAACTTTTTCAGTGAATTAAGAGAAACTAGTAGTGTAAATAAAACAAATCAGCATATATATTAAAATATTTTTGAAACAACAGAATAAGTAATTTGGGGAATCATCTGAACCTATCCCTACTTCCAGTTTATCTGTCTTCCATTTTGCTCCATATATATATTTTGCATTTCTCATATAAGAGAAACTTGCCATAGTTAAGCTTATGTATCTCATTTGTTTCACTTACATTCTCACATTGTATGCATTTACCCAGGAATTCCTCAAGTTTATCTTTCCTTATGGTAGAGTAATACTCTGTCTTAGTTCCTATTCACTTGTTGCTGAGACAGAATATCTGACACCCAAAATTAGGGAAGGAAAGGTTTATTTCTTATAGTTCTCAGGAGTTTCATACATACTTAGTTGGTTCCAAGGCAGCATGGTGCGGCAGGGCAGCCATTCATGGTGGCCACCAAACAGCAAAGCGCACTGGCGAGAGAGAAAGAGGGAGAGAGAGAGGAAGACCTGCGTTCCTCCTGCCTTACTCTGAATGTCAGCTCCACTCCTGGGTGGTTGCAGCACTCACATCACCAATCCCAGTGCTACACAACAAATCAATCACGATTGCCACACTCAGCTCCATCCAAATTATGAGTTCTTGGGGGGGACATAGGATCACCCAATACATACTCCATTGTGTATAAATATATTTTCCTTATCCACCCATCTGTTGATGAACATATATGCTAATTCTAAGATCTAGCTATTATAAATTGTGCTGCTGTAAACATGGGTATGCATGTATCCTTATAATATGATAATTTTAACTCTTTTGGGAAGATAGCTAGAAGGGGGATAGCTGGGTCAAATGGAATTTTTAACTTCAGTTTTTTGAGGAATCTCCACTCTGATTTCTATAGTGATTGTACTAGTTTACATCCCACCACCTATGAGAAGAACCACCCCCACTGCAGCCTCCCCAACATTTGTTACATTAGATTTTTTGATGATTGACATTCTTTCTGGGGTAAGATGGTATCTCAAAGTAACTTAAGTTGCATTTCTCTAATGACCAGCAATGCTGAACTTTTTTGTGTGTATTTATTGGCCATTTGTACGTCTGAGAAGTGCCTGTTCATTTCAGTTGCCCAGGTTTTGATTGGTTGTCTGGAGAAAAGACAGCCTCTTTAATAAATGGTGCTGGGAAAATTCGTTATGCACATGCAGAAGATTGAGTCTACACGCATATCTCTTACTGTGTACTAAACTAAAATTGAAATGGATTAAAAATTTAAATACTAAAACATCCTTAGTCTGCTAGAAGATAAAATATGTACAACTCTCGAAGACATAGGCGTAAGCAGTGGTTTGTTGTGACCCCGTGGCCCAAGAAGTAATCCTGAGAATCAACAAATGGGGTCATAGCAAACTACAACACTTCTGCACAGCACAGGACACAACCGACAGAGTGAAGAGACGGCCTACAGAATGGGAAAAAATTTGCCAGCTACTCCTCAGAGGACTAGCAGCTAGAAAACAGAAAGAATTCCAAAAAAGTTAGACTCCTCAATTCTTTCTTTCTTTCTTTCTTTGTGGCACTGGGGATCGAACTCACAGCCTCACGCCTGCCAGACAGGCGCTTAAGCCACTAGCCAAACTCCAGGCCCTAGTTTTTTGAGACAGGGTCGCACTATGTAGCTCAGGCCAGCCATGCTCTCACGTTGTAGAGTTATAGCCCAAGTCAGCCTTGAACTCACAACGCTCTGCCTACCTCAGCCTCCTGAGTGCTGGGATTAAAGGTGTGCGCCACTACGCCTGGCTCTGACTCTTCAATTCTTTTTTTTTTTTTTTTTTTTGGTGGCATCAGGGATCGAACTCACAACTTCGCACCTGCCAGGGCAGACGCTTAAGCCGCTGAGCCAAACTCCCGGCCCTAGTTTTTTTGAGGCAGGGTCGCACTAAGTAGCTCAGGCCGGCCTTGCACTTACATTGTAGCCCAAGCCGGCCTGGAACTCACAATGCTCCTCCTACCTCAGCCTCGCGAGTACTGGGATTAAAGGCGTGTGCCACCACATCCGATTTGACTCCTCAATTCTTATGTAAATTATGCTTTAATATAAATTTTGGACTCATCTGTATTTCTTAGAGGTCTATTTGTGTGATTTTGATAATAGATAAATGTTAACACATTTTTAAAAACTTTATTTTTTTTTTGCTGGTGAAAAGGACTTTCGTCTTTTTTAAACCCACTATATATTCAATTTGCTGTTTTTCTAGTGTTGTTACTTTCGTGGTACACGTAACTTGCTTCCCTTTACAGTTTCATCACCCAAGTGTGTGTGCCCCTGAATACCTCACTTTATGCGATTTAAAAATTTCAACTTCGGATTTTTCTTCCTTCCTTCCTTTCTTCCTTCCTTCCTTCCTTCCTTCCTTCCTTCCTTCCTTTTCCTTTATTTCCTTTCTTTTCCTTCCTTTTTCTTTCTTTTCCTTTATCTCCTTTCTTTCCCTTCCCCTTTCCCTCCCCTCCCTTTCTTCTGTATATTTTAAATTTCTCTACCTGGGTTGTCCTCTTCCATTTTCTTTTGTTCCCAGGTTAAGGAAACCTTTAGTTTGTTGATTTTGCCTGTATAATGCAGTTTACCATATTTCTCTCTCATTATGTGTTGCACATTGTGAGTAGCTATAAAGCCTTGATCAGATTCAAGTTTGACTAGGAAGGAAGGGGTATGGGTTTCCTAGGCAGCATTTTTCTTCTGTCAGCAGGCTGATGATTGTTTCATTACCATTGTTCGTGCTTAGGTTCTTGATCCGTTAATTTATAAATGGTGATATTCCAAATTTAATCATTCCTCCTTGATTATAGTGGTTGAATATTTCTGTTTTTCTGTGTGCTTTGTTTTGTTGTGTTTTGTTTTTTGAGACAGGGTTTTACTATGTAGTTGAGGCTTACCTTGAACTCACTGTGTACCCCAAGCTGACCTGGAACTCTCAGCGGCCCTCCTGCCTCAGCCTCCCGAATGCTGGGATTATAGGTGTATACCACCATGCCCAGCTGGAATATTTCTATAGTGATAAATAATTCAGTTTACTAACTGATTATCCAGTGCTATGTTCACATAAGAAGGACAGGATAAATCCTTTAGTCTTTCCTCATACTGTATTTGCCAGCTTTCTGAATAATTTCCTTTTATTTTTTAAGTGTCACTAGTTTGGGTGGGGAGGAGTGTCAGTTTTGTATGCATACACTTAAAAAATCTACTTGATATGTTCTGTCCTTTAAATACCTTATTGATGTTTATAACGTGACACCGTTGGTTAATGGGATTTTATTCAGACTGACTGTGACGTTTTGACTCAGCTTTGGGAGTGGTGATAGCTTGCTTGCTAGCTGATTTAACAGGGTATTCCGGATCTACTATATCTGATTCTGTGCTTGGAATGGAATTCATTGTGTCATATAAGTGTTTTTTTAGAATAGATTCTTAGCATTGGAATTCTTAGGTCACATGGTATGTACATTGACATTTTGATGAAAAGTACCACATTGCTTTGTTTAAAAAAAAAGTTTCTAGCCGGGCAAGGTGGTGCACTCCTGTAATCCCAGCACTTGGGAAACTGAGGCAGGAGGATCGTTGCAAGTTCGAGATTAGCCTTGGCTGCAAAGTGAGCCCAACGCCAGCCTGAACTGCATAGACATCCTGTCTCAAAAAGACAAAGGAAAAAAAAAGTTTCACTCTAAACGTTTTTAGTATCTCTAATTGTGCAGTGTTTTTTTAAATTAGTATGTGTTTATAGTACATAATATATTCATAGTGAGGAGTAGTACAAGTACATATTGCTTCTTAATAGCAGTTTTCTTTTACATTTTTAGCAGATATTGAATATTGTTTTAGTTTGAATTTTTATTAACTGCATGCTTGATAAAATATTATTAAATGGTATTTTCTACATGTTTCATATCCTTAGTAGTAATTCTTTTACATAGATTATCCAGTTTAGGATTTCTAATAGAGCATTTAATTCATTTGTTAATGCTAATAGATTTTGGATATTAGTCTTTTGTTATATATATTAGAAATAACTTGTTTTTGAGTATTGTTGCTTATTGAAGTTTTAACATTTAGATATGATCAAATGTATACATTCTGTGTTTTTAGTCTTGGTGAGAAGTACCTTCACCATGCTGAAGATTATAAAAATATTCTCTTGTGCTTTATTTTCCTAGTTTTTTGGACGAAGGGATCTACTTATATTTTATTTTTTCCCAGATAAGTAGCCAGTTTTCCACCACCATTTGCAGAAAAGCTCATCTTTCCTCCATGACTTGAATTAACTAGCTTGCATATTATAAATCACCATGGGCATAGGAATTTTTCTCTGAGCTCTGTTCCATTACTTTGATTTGTTGTTATTGTCCTAAAATCAGATTGTCTTAATTTCTGTATTTTTTCATGTATTTTGGTATCTCGTAGGGAAAGTGTCTCAGTATGTATTTTGTTGCAGTTCTTGAAAATTTCCTCTGTGAAATTCTAGTTAGTTTTTCATTTTGTTGAAAATTACATTTGTAGTTTTGATTGTCTTGCTGTAATGAGTACGTTTTTATTGCCTTGGCTACTTTGAAATACTGGGTTTTCTTATAATAATATAGTCTGTCTGTGTAGCACCCGATGTCTAGCCAAGTTACACCCCTCCTCAGTAGGTTCAGGAAAGACTTCTGCATAAGAAACCTTGGTGATTCAACATGTAGATACTATGAAGCACAAAATAAAATGGCACAGCTAAGTCATGGAAGTGTTGAGCAGTTTTTCCTCCTCATCTTTTTATTATTACTTTAAAATTCAGTGACTGTAGTTCTTTTTATTAGTGCATGTTTGTGATACACAATAGTTACATTTGTTTTGGGCAGTTGGTACATGTACATATCATATCTTGATCATTTTTTATCTCTTTACCCCCTCTCCCAAGTAGGTTTCTTACTGGGAATAACAGTGAAGGGTTTGAAATGCTTCCCTGAGTATTTTTTAAAGATTTGTTGTTGTTTGATGTTATTGTAATGTACTTTTTTAAAAAGACTTTAAAATAATGTAAAATCTAAAGTAAATGCTTTTTGCTATAATGTAATATTTTCTTAATAGAATAATAGATTTGATTTACTAATATTTTGTTAAATTTTACATCTGTAAAAACAATATTGGACAGTTACTATTTTAAAACATGGTTTATTGTTTTCATATCATGGCAACACTAAGAGACATAGTTGTTACAGTTTATATGAATTTATTCTATGAGGCTAGATTGAAATTGCTTGCAAATATCTCAAAAAAAAAGAGTTCAATATATTTAAAGTTATAATTCTTAGCTTTAAAAATTTATTCTTTGAGGGCTGGGGCCATAGCTCAGTGACTGAGCACTTGCCTAGAATGTGTGAAGCCCTGGGCTGGAGCCCCGGCACCACCAGAGAAGGAGGGGAGGGAGAGGATATATCTGTGTCTGTCTGCCTACAGAGATGATATAGTCCGAACTTACCCAAAGTGAGAACAAAGTCCATCTATTGAATTGTGTGTTTACCCAACTTCAACAGCTACCAGGGACAATTTTGTTTCAATTACCCCAGGAATTGGCAAACATTTTTGTAAAGAGACAGATGGAAATATTTTAGGTTTTGCAGCCTAAGAGGCAAAATTGAAGATGTTATGTAAGTATTTATAAAATGTCATAACAGAGTTTTATCAGTTTTATTGGAGAAATTCAGAATAACAATGATAATGGTGGAGGGAGTGGGGAAGGGGACATAAAAGAATGAAGTGTGTTATGTCCCAACTTCCCATGATGAATGTGATCATTATGTACTGCAAACAGGAATGAGTACAATAAAAATTTGAAAATATAAGTTTTAAAAATACAGATAGTAGGGCCAGGGTTTTAGCTCAGTGGCATAAACACCTGCCTGGTAAGCATGAGGTCACGAGTTTGATCCCCAGTACCCCCCCAAATATACTTAGATAGATAATAAGCAGTGAAATTCTTTGCTGGATTGATAACATTTTGCTTAATTGGAATTCAAAATTACTGTTTCCGGCCATCAAAATTGAGTGCAGGTGTTCATCTGGTAATGCTGATAAGTAAGAAGATTGTGCATATTCATCTTTGAAAATGTCTCTTCACATACCTACGTACCACCAAGTGTTCATCACCATTTGCCACCATGCAGTTTATTTTATAATAGTCTTTATTTTTAAAGAAAGCCTTTACATTTACAGAAAAAATTGAGTATGTAGTAGAAAGAAACTGCCTTTTCCCCTGTCTAGTTTCCTTTCTTAATGCCTTACAAATGTGTGAATGCACCAACATTGATGTATTATTAGTAATTAAAGTCTACCATGTATGCAGGGTTTTTATTTTTTACCTAATGTCTTTTTCTGTCCCAAGGTATCATATCATGTGACAATTCATTATCGCATCTTAGGTTTTCTTTGGCTGTGACAGTTTCTCATACTTTCATTATTTTTAATGACTTTAGCAATTTTGAGGTGTACTTGTTAGGTATATTATAGGATGTAGATGCTCTTCTATTGAATTATGTCTGATGTTTTATTGTTTAGACTAGGTTCATGGCTTTTCTTCTTGAGAGAAAGTGCATAAAACATAACTTCAGGGTTGTAGTAAGGGGACCTGTTCATATTTATAACTGTTGACATTGATCTTGAGCATGTAATTTTGAGCACATTCAGACTTGGGAAGATGTTTGAAGCTCTTTTTTTTTTTTTTTTTTCCTTTGCGGGGGCGGTACTGGGAGTTGAGCTCAGGACCTCAGGCTTGCCAGGCAGGCGCTGTGCCACTAAGCTAAATCCCCAGCCGGAAAGCATTCTTTTCAATGTCTTTCATGACCTTAGCTATTTAATAAGGTCATTACACTACAAGTTAAACACTGCACTTGAAGATTAGATAGAAGCTCCTCAATTGCAAAGGCTGAATGAGTTTTCTAATAGAAGTTTTCTTTTGCACTTACATTTGGGTACAGAAATTCTACCATACTGTAATAGTAGTGTGAGCCTAGAAAATATACCCACTGCGAATTCACGTAGGAATGGAGATCTTGCTTCTTTTTTGTAAGTTGTTTATAAAGTAACTGATGTTGTCATCAAAGCAATTGTATGTAGTTTAAGTTTTACCTATAAGCAGTGTTTTGCCTTACAATTTTAGGTTGTGAAAACTAAGAAGCATTATCACATGTGTAGCAAAAGTTAATTTCCAAAACTTTCCAGTGTTTGGTAAGGTGGTTGAGAGTTACTCCTCAGCCAAATTCCAGTCTCAGCTCTGAGCTTGAATAACTGCAATGAAGTTTTACTGCTGCGACATCATTAAACTGCGTGTGGTGAAGTGAGCCAGGATATTCAACCTCTATTTCTGGCAAAAATCAACAAAATTGATGACTATGCTTAAGTCTACAGCACATAATACCATTGACACTACTTGTTTAACAAGAGAACTTTGAAGTATTTCCCATAGAGTGTGTATCAGTCGTGTTACAGTGAATAACCAGAGACTTTAAACATCTTACATTTTCATAAGCTTTGCAAATATTTCTAATTAAACCCTTTTCTGCTCCATATATATATATATATATATATATATTTGTCTATTCACATCTTAGCAGATTCTACATCAGATTGTACTGAACATGTTTTCTAAAGTTCTTTAAAAATACACTTCTCATATAGAGAAGAGGCTAGCCAAAGTGTCCAAGGCTGGCATCCAGTTTTAAGACAAGGCAAATGAATTGGAGTGGTTTTCCTTGTCCACTGAGTGTCGCTAGATGTCACTGAATCTGTGTGATGCAAGGATTTACCCGAGGTGTACAGCGTATTCGCTTCCTTGCTGCATTTGATGTCATTGTCTGTACGGACCAGTGTTGGGTGTTTTTAGAAATTCATCTCTTACACACAGTGGCATGGGATTTGCACCTCACCCGCGTTGTGTGTGTTCCTGCACCGAGCAGCATGCCCAGGTCCTTTGTGCCCAGCCCTGCTGGCATTGTCTGGTGGGATCAGCACAGCTGTAGGGTTTGTTTATAAATTCTGCTTGTGTCCCACTCTTGCCAGCACTTGGCATTGTCACTTTAAAATTGTTTTTCTAGTCATTTTAGTGCATGAGAAATGATAGTGTACAGTATTTAGATTTCTCCTCTAATGGAATTTAATATCTTCTCATATTTGAATAGTGTCTCCTGTGAAACACCCATGTGAGTCTCTTTATTTTCCCTTCCCCAGGGATGTCTGTCACTTGCAAACAAACTGGCTATAGGAGTTCTGTTGCTCGTTCAGATGTGAACCCTTCTCGGGTGCATGTGCAGTCCTGGGCCTGGGCCTGGACAGCTCCCTGCTCTCAGCTGCTTCCCTGGCAGAACAGGGAGTCAGGCAGACTCTCGCTGTCCCTTCTCAAAGGCTCATCCTATAGCGGAAACCTGCTCTTGTGATCCCTGAGCGCGGGGATTAGGGTTTCACCATGCGAGTTCGGGAGACCACACAGCATCCAGCCATGCACCTGTAACCCTTAGCTCGCGCTTGGCAGAGCGACCATAGCAATGCTTCTTGGCGCGAGGGTAACCGGGGATGCGGCGCTGGCTCGCACTCAGGCCCTTCCCAGGTTCCAGCTGTTGCCCTGGTCATGTCTCTGCTGGCAGGAGAATGAGTTTCCAGACACATCGCACTGCTCTCTCAGAGTTGAGTCTTCTGTGTCTTCCCTTGACTCACCCCTCACATGCCCCACTAGGCTGCACTTCCACCCCGTTGTGTTTCTCCTGGACGTCCCACAGCCGCTGTCCTCGTGCGCTATTGTTCCTCCTTCCCTTTGAGCTCTGAACCTGTGTAGTTCACATCTGGTTGCGGGTTAAAGAGAAAGCTGCACTTCAGGCTTTGAGCTGCAACCTCTGCCCACTCAGAGAAGCGTGACTCGGTGCTCTTGGTACTGGGCAGCAGTGCAGACCTCAGCTACCAGCCAGTCACAGTGCTGATGGCCGCTGAGAGGCGGCAGTGCTAAACTGTAATCTTGTGTACATGTATAGAATGCGTTTTCACCTTAATGACATTTTCACTTTAACGATCTAAAAATGTTCCTCTTTTTGCCTATAGCTATCCAGTTGTTTGAACACTGTTTTAAAAAATGCTGCCTTTCCCCTGTTAAATACAAGAGTTTATTACTTGACTCTTCTCTGTTCCATTTATTTGTATGTGGATTCTTATACCAGTATTAGTACTGTCTTGATTACTTTAGTTTTGTTAAAATTGGGAAATAGAAGTCCTCCTACTTAGTCCTGGCCAGGAGTATTTTGGCTCCTCGGGGTCCTTTGCATTTCCATGTAAATTTTAGGGTGAGCTTTGGGAGTGGGGGAGGCTGGTATTTACCCAGAGAAATCCTTGACTGTATTGTATTGGCACAGACAGCAGAGGCAGGAGTATGCTGGATCCCAAGGAGCAGACTCAGCCCTGGGTCCTGTGGTCTCCTTGGGGTCCCCGCAGTCTCCTGCAGTGTCTGCTGTGCCACTGCCGACCCAAGCCCCCTCAGCCTCACCTCTCAACAGTGCCCTGCCTCCCAGTAGCGCCGCCCTGGAGGCTGCACCATAGCACCAGCGGTCTCATTTCCCCATCTTTTTATTTTGTATTAGTAGTTGTCCGCCATACATAATAAATCCGCTCATTATGTCCCTTAATCCTTCAGTATGTTCAGAGAAAGTTTCTTTGCTCACTTTCCTGGCTATGTAATCTATTCTTTGGTTAGTGGCCATGTACTTTATTTCTAGAGTTCAGGATTTCTTCCATATCGGCTTACTGTTTAATTAGTACCATATTTGTTAGCATTTGTATGTGCTGACATCACTTATTTACAGCTGTCCTCAATTTTTAGTATGTGGCATTTCCTTGAACATTAATTTTGTAGACTTGTTTGTTTCTTTTCCTTTTCTTTTCTTTTCTTTTTTTTTTTTTTTTTTTTTTTTTTTTTTTTTTTTTTTTTTTTTTTTTTTTTTTTTTTTTTTTTTTTTTTTTTTTTTTTTTTTTTTTTTTTTTTTTTTTTTTTTTTTTTTTTTTTTTTTTTTTTTTTTTTTTTTTTTTTTTTTTGTACTGGAAATCAAACTCAGGACCTTGCACTTGCCAGGCAGGTGCTGCACCACTGAGCTAAATTCCCGGACCTAATTTTGTTTCTTGAAGTGCTTTGCTGTTTGCATTGCTGTTTCTGGGGTGTGTGGGGGCCTCCTGTGCTAGGTACACAGATCCTTCCTGGCGAGTGGGCTTTCGCAGTGGCTTCTGTGGTCCAGGAGCCTCCTGTTCCACTGGTCACATTCACAGTGTCAGTGACAGTGCCACTGGCTGTTCAGGGAGGGAAGAGCGGAGCTGGTGCTATGCACACATTCCCATGGCACTGGGACCTTGCTTATATCCAGCGAATGTGTAGCTTCTAGATGTTTCTAGACTGCTTCCATCTCCTCAGCACTGTCTGTGAGGAGTGTGTGAATAATGTGTTTAGTTTTCAAAAAGCTATTTGTTCTTAAGCTACAGTGAATTCTTCTCTCATGGGCACTTTTTATGTTCCTTGTTCCCCTTATGTTTCTCTTTTCAGATGTTTGAATTTAAATAGTTTTCTGTACAGTATTGGGCTTTTCCCAGAGAGAAGAACATTGATTTTTGTATGTTTTATAAAAATCTTGTCTCCTCCTGCTTTACCACTGAACATGTCCAACTCTGAAATAAAGGATCTCATAAATTTTAACTCAGTTTTAGTTGTAAGAGAACATCTTTTTCACTGGTAAAAACGGTGTTTGTTCCCTTATAAGTTCTTTTAAAACTGTTTTTTGCTTTGCTTTTGTTTTCCAGCTCTTCTGTGCCTTCCAGGACGACAGGTATCTGTACATGGTCATGGAATACATGCCTGGTGGGGACCTTGTGAACCTGATGAGCAACTACGACGTGCCTGAGAAGTGGGCCAAGTTCTACACTGCGGAGGTGGTCCTGGCTCTGGATGTGATTCACTCCATGGGCTTGATCCACCGGGATGTGAAGCCCGATAACATGCTGCTGGACAGGCACGGGCACCTGAAGCTGGCGGACTTTGGCACCTGCATGAAGATGGACGAGGTAAGTGGGCGCAGAGAGTGCGGACAGAGCAGGCGCCACCTCAGACCAGAACGTCGCAGAGTGGGTGGCGGTCATTGAATGTGGCGAATAATAGAACCAAATTCATACATTCCTTTTGCCAGGCATTCATTTAAGTATATAATACTAGTAGATGTGCTGCATGCAAGAGAAAGGAGAGCTGATACTTCGTTATCTTCCTTGTGTTATGTTCAAAGTATTTGCTATGCATCAAAGTGGTTCATGTGTTTAATGATTGCTGTGGCTAGTGTCTAGGTCCCCACCAAAGCCTCATGCACTCATAGGTGGGGCTTTTCAGAGGCGGCTTCCTCTGGAGTGTGTGATGCTGGGGTTAGGGGTGTGTGCTTACTGAATTATCCACCAAAGGGTGTGGCATAGTTCTGGGTGTGGGCAGTGGCAAGACACACCTCGAGTGAGTGCTGCCCACCCTAAGGGTGGGTATCCTGGATAGAACAGAAGGGACAGAAAGAGGGCCACTGCTGTCGCTTGCCGCTTGCTGCTGCTTTGCTACTTTACTGCCTTCTGCCCACTGTGAACTGCTTCTCCTCTGTCATGCCCCTCTGCCACGCCTCCATGCCTTAGAGCCAGTTGACTCTGGCTGAAACCTCTACACACTGTGAACCAAATAAGCCTCTGATCCTTTAACTTTGGGTGTTGGGTATTTTGTCTCAGCAGTGAGGAAAAATAAGACAATGATCTAGGTATACAATCAGGACACAGAATCTAAATCCAGGTACACAGGTATTTCTACCATTATTGGGATTTGTTTGTTTGTTTTTTAACTAAGGAGTTAAGGTGAGATAAGGGGGAAAAAATGTGTCAATACCTCCCTCCCACCCTCTTGTGTCAAGCATAGAAAATAAATTTGAGGACATCACTTACTGTGATGCTTTACTTATTGAATAATTTGTATTATTAATAGGTTCAGAAACAGCCTCATAGCTGGTCATCATATTGATTTATTTGTGCTTTGCCCTTCTCTCCTGATGGGGAGTGGTTCTGCTGCCTTTCTTTTATTCTGCTGTTAGATTCTACAAGACGACTTAGAAAGGTTGTTATGCAGAGTGTACTGTGTCCAGCAGCCGGTGCCCACAGTTCAGCGGGTGGTTTTGGTTGTTCCTAAAGCTCCCTCTTATTTAGCATACACACACACACACACACACACACACACAGACAGACAGACCTAAGGCTCCCTCTTGTGGTATTTACCATAACTGTGAAATGATGAACAGTGGACATTATCTGTAGTCACTGTATAGTTTGAAATAACTCTGATAGAGTGATAGACTTCCAGAATCTATGGTGTTTCTGTGCTCTCTTCCACGGATGTGTTCTGGGGACAGCTTTGCGCAGCGGTGGGTACCACGGCAGCGCCGTGGATGTGGGGCTAGAACCCTCTGGGGTGTGCGTTTGTTAGATCGCGAGTGGCAGGACTGCACTGCTGAGAGCTGGACAGGGACATGGCGAGGGCTGAGTCTCTTGACAAGAGTGAAACTGCTTTTTGTTTTCGAAGAGGATTGAAAAGCCCCTTCGAGGTGGCAGTCAGACCATGGCACTTACCACTTCTAGTAATTAGGAACCTCATTCATGGTTTTCTTTTCTGCCCTCACAGGCAGTAATTTGAGCTGTTTCTGAAGCCAACTCCAAGATTTATGACTGACCAATTTTTTGTTCTCAGTAAACTCAGTAAACAAATAAAAACACCAAATATCCTTAGCAAGTACACCTTTCCTCTGAAAGAAATGTTTAACATAACTTTGAGGAACTTTTTGAAAGTGCAGACCTGATTATCTCAGGAGGCTCCTGTCGCTGCTTGTCACGTGAAGCCTCTCACCACAGGACCTGTGCCTGCTCTCACCTCATTCCCTGTTGTTTGCTGGTGTCGTAGGGGTCAGGGTCAGGAGTCACCATGGAGTTCATCTGTATTGTGTCCTCATAAGTCCTGGCCCTCATGGGTGCTCCTGCGCAGTCCAGCCCGAGAATTGCCGCCTGGCAGTGGACCTGGGCCACCACCATTGCTCCAGTGTCCTTTCAGTGCAGCCTCTTTGCAGCAGTGTCTTGTCTTCGGGTACTACAAAATCCTCAGAGCTGTTTTCCCTCTCAGCCCTAGAGCCAGCTGCTTCTCCAGGAAGCTCTGACTCCTTTTAGAGAGGATAGGATTGGGAAGGTAGTATTTGGAGGCTGGACGTGCTCGTTGCTCCTAGAATATCGTTGTATAGAGGCCCTGCCAGTGGACAGCACTAGGAGATGTTTGTGCGGTACCTCTGTGTCCTGAAACACCCATCGGGACAGTGCTAGGAGATAGGTGTGGTCTACACTGTGTACTAAGTAAGCCACGGGTGTCAGGGATGTCACGGGAGACAGGTATTGTCTTAGCTGTGTGCCAAACCACACATCCACATGTATTTAATTGCCCACCTGCCTTTATGTATAATACATTCAATGTCATACATTCCTATTGACACATCTGATTCAAGTCCTGCACCACAAAGTTTCTTTCTGTTCTTCCTCCTTTCCTTTTATAATTTCTTTGACAGCAAAAACCTGGCTGTCATTACCTGTGTGATGTATCGACTCGTTTAACCATAGTAAACACCTAAACCTGTTTCCTAATTGCTAGTCCCCTAGCAGTGTAGCCGAGATTTGCTAACTTTTTAAATGCACTTGCTGTATGTATCCTTGCTGCATCCTGTTAGAATATTCTTTTCCAGAGTTGCTTGGAGTCATTTTTATCCTCCTAGCCCTATACAGTGTGGTTATGGGATTCAGTAGTTTTAAGGTTAGAGCTCTGCGAAGTGCATGCTCAGCGAGGGTCCCTCACTCCTTTCTCTGCCACCCACCCTCCCATGCCCTCTGCCCACCGTGTCCTGCCAGCTCCTGTCCCCGCATCAGCCTGCAGTTTCGGCTCCATCCTCTTCAGGTTTCAGTCAGCTGAGCAGAGACTGGTCGTTCCTTGAGGTTGTAGATCCAGTAATCAGAGCTTCCTCATGAGATGATTTTGACACATCTTAAATATTTTTTCAAATGTTAATCTTTAAAAGTGTTTTGCAGCTAAGAATTATGAATGGAACATTAGTTTTTCCAAAGGAGAGTACTGTTCATATGGTTTACTTACTAAAAAATCTTTAGTTCTACAGCAGTGTTTATTTTGCTGGTACTTAGTGAAGCTGATATCCAGCCTGTCTGTCTCCCTTCATCCTGTGGAACTTGGCCTTTAGTGAGTTTGGACTGTACTGCATTTATGTGAGGCACTCTCCTTCCTCTTTGCATGCTCACTCTTTCCCCCCCCCCCCCCCCC